>JACBYL010000654.1:0-79739 GCA_015266385.1 Trichoderma oligosporum | reverse complement strand
CCCCATTCATTGCCATTGTACCATCTACTTTCATATTCCATAATTTATATCGACAACATACCAAGGATTTACGAGTCGGATGTAAGAGAGTTGCTTTGAAGCGAGGTACCTCGCTACAATTGCTACTTTGGTACTTGGACTGTGTTGATTTGAAATTCATCCCACTTTACATACCCTTGCTCTTTCCTCAATAGAATTAAGCACTGAGGCTAATCCTGATTTAGCACTAAGCAAATACTCCCTTCTATACAAAGATACAAAGTACAAGTTCTGTTTGTATCTATTTTTCAGCTCGCGTGAACTTGACTCTATACGAACTGGAAGTGTTGAATCTCATTCTCCTCATCTATGATATTAATTATCTAATACCGACTATACAATACAAAGAGAGAATGGCTTCCTCAAAACTAATCCTTCACAACAAAATCACAAAAGCCCAATTCGCAACTCTTCTAACCCAATATCCAATCGTCGTCGAAGCCAATTCTCAGTCTAAAGGCGGTACGTTAAAGTCAACCCTCAAGCCATCAACCCCTCGAGACATGCACACCACACGCGTCTCATATGAAAAATAATCACGTATACAAAGTAATCTACAAAGTATTAAATGAATAGAATTAATCATTTCCTTACTATGCTAACTAGAGAGAAAAAAAAAATAACGCGTTTCTATAGCCAAAAATGGTCAAAAGACTCTCACTGAATTGGACCGCTACCGTTATGTAGATGCTGTAGAGTTGTTCGACCTGGAGAAGCCAAAGCGCGACATGGATCTTGATGATGTCAAGTTGCTAGTGGAATGGAAGCTGTAAGTCGCGATATCATTTCATTGCCACCATCATGATGTATATCTACTCCAGTGAGTAAGTGGATATATACTGTATATACTCACTTACATGAGACACAACCCTCCCCTTCACCTCATAACACCTTACCTCATCTCACCACGCAAAACCAAGCAAAAACTAAAACTAAAACAAAAATCATTCATTGCATCTAGACGACACGGCAAATTTCGTCCAACACTCATGTCTCTCGTCTCCTCCAACTCTCCACAGACAGCCTCCCAAACCATCCAGTCCGCCCTCAAAACATACTCTTCCTCCAGAGACACAGCTGGAGCCCTCAGTACTCTCAGCAAGCTCAAGGGTATCGGCCCTGCTACAGCCTCTCTCCTTCTCTCCGTGCACGACCCCCAAAACGTCATCTTCTTCTCCGACGAAGCCTTTTACTGGCTATGCTGTCAGGGGAAGAAGGCTTCAATCAAGTATAACCCTAAGGAGTATTCGGCATTGCGCACAGAGGCGGATGTGTTGGCAACGAGACTTGAGGTATCGGCAACTGATATCGAAAAAGTGGCGTATGTTTTGATGAAGCAGCCGGAGACTATGATGGGATCAAAAGTAGATATCGCAGCCGCTAAAACACCAAGCAAAGCGTCGGCTTCGGCTTCGGTTTCAACCTCAACATCATCGAGGAAGCGGAAGACAGCTCCAAGTAAAGAAACTGCGGTGAAAGAGGAAAAGGGTAAAGAGAGACTTGTGAAGGAGGACACAGCTGAGGAGAGTACATCTGTGAGACGGTCAAAAAGGTTGAGAAAGTAAAAGTAAGCAGTCCTGATAAAAGTCAATGCTTGCTTTTTCTTGTTACCTTGTATCAAATAGTTTTATTGGCGCATTAGGAGGGAAACCAAGAGTTGGAGAGAATTCCCAAATGAAAAAGTGTGATTTATTTTCGCGAGTAATTTACAAACTTGGTCATGCAGCCGAAGCCAGATAACCACACACATCCCACGTCACACGCCCAAGTCAGCCTATGCTGTTCCCCCAGTTCAACTAACTGTCCCTTTTAAAACTTTGATTGACAGCGTCACAAGTAATGTTCCAGGGAGAGGAAGAGAGGCAAGGATTCGGCTCACCTAACCTTGCCCCACTCCTCCAGACCTTTGGCCCCCCAATTTTCTCATGGTAATATTCCGTCCTATTTTCCACAGGATAGGATTTCGTAAAAAAGCAGCATATTGCTTATTTTGACTTTCTACCTTCTCCATCAAGCTGAGTAGCAGCGTACTTGTCGCTAAGCTCATCATAAGCCTTGTGCAGCTGCTCAGACTGCTTCTTCAGATTCTGAAGGTCTTGCTCCTTCTTTTCAAGCTTATCCCTGAGAGAGGCAAGCTCGCCAGGCTTTCCAGCCACGGCCAGTTTCTCGCTCTCCTTGGTGTTCTTCTTCGTGCCTTCGTATGCCCTGAGCTTATCCTCTAGGCGCATCACTTCGAGAATCATGACGTAGGTACGGTTAAGGATCAGAGATAGGAAGAGTGTGAAACCGCAGAGGTACATATTGCGCTGAGAGTAAAACTTGCGGGCCTGGACTTCGAGACGCTCGGATCCCATGACAGCGGCAGCACTGTTTGTTTGTTATTAATATTTGAGAAGAAAAAGAAAAAAAAAGGGGAATAAATGAATACTAAGAAATGCAAAATGCAGTTCAGAAAAACATACTTTCCCTTGGCACTTTGCTCATGCGCAGCCATGAGCTCGACCTGGACTCGATAGACACGGTTGACACTGTCGATGAACAGTATCAGTATGAAGACAAAGGTAATCTTCATCCAATACTGTATTTTAGCTATGAGGGGGCTCTCGGAGACGAATCTATTTCAGGAGTCAGTCGATCAGTGACCTCTCAAGCCTTTTCCACGGAGCTGCTCCTCTTCCACAAACGTACGTAAAGATTCTTCGCTTAACGTTAAACGGCAGCGGCACAATCAGCAACATAAACATCCCCATTTCGAGCATTAGGAGCGCAAACACCTTGTGGCCAGTTAGCTTTCCTCTGTGCCACATTCTTCAATTCTGTTTAATATTTCTCGTAGTCATTAAACGTACAAGACTGTAGTAGAGCGTCATGGTGATGTCGGGGCAATGACCTCCTGCTGCGGGCTATGTTTTTTCGAGGATTAGGCGGCTCGAGAAGACGTTTCGCAGTGATTTGCTTCAACTTTGACAGAGTGATGGTATGGACGATAGATTGGTTAGTTATTCAGAGAAAAGCGACGACTTTAGTAGAGCAAAGGGCTCCTTTTTGTAGGTAGGAGGGAAGAGAGGGAAGAAAAAAAAAAAGAGCCTGAGGTTGCAGATGAAGTGTTCAGTTTGCCTTGTGAATGTGGGTTCAAGGTACCTCTCAAGCTTTTGCAGCTCCAAATCACCCACGTCATCGTTTATCGTTTGATGGCTGTTTCGGCCCCGCCCCCGCTACAAAGATGTGGCTTGGGCCATGACAAGTTTATAAGTCCCAAGTTTACCAGTGGCTCAGCTATACTATACGTTAGTACTCCGTAATTACTTCTTCTATAAAGAGTTCCAATTACTTTTATCGAGTTATTTGCTAAATCTTACCCTGGAAGAGCTCATTCTCCATCAATTTTCAAAGTCACCATAATCCTTTGATATAGTGCGCGGCAGCGACTCGTTGGCTGTAGTGGAATTAATTTCAAACAGGATCTCAATTAGGCAGAAAACAGGCCCTGCGCCACTTCCTACACGTACCTTGGGACTCCCCGTTAAATAGCCCTGTTTTGGCATCAAACATTATTTTACTTCTTTATATATGGCGATATCTGTAATGATGCTCCGTGTCATTTGATTCCGTGGCGCAATCCTGGCCTACGTACTCCGTCGTTGGTCTTTAGTATTACATCTATACATCTCACAAACAACCCCCATTTACCATGTCTCCTCATCCCTAAATTTCGCAGGCAGCCGTCTATTCCTAGATGTTCTGCCCCGCATCACGACATCCTGATCTTCACTATCCTCAATTTCAATGACATGTTGAGGTTCTTGCCCCCTAATTGATCTGGTTTGTTTCGGAGTTGTGGGTGCAGACGTAGGCGTGTGTGTGCGAGAAGGCTCGTCAGTATCCAGTTCAGGCTGAGAATCCTGGCCCAATTGAGCAGACTGAAAAAGCTGGGAGGGCACTTTGGGTGGCCGAGGAATGACTCGAGGATGTTTTCTAGGGCGTCCACTGCCAGGTCGCGCTCCTCCTCGTTTGCCTCGTGGTTTTGGCTCATCTTTCCCAGCTGTCTTTGTTGGCGTGTCGGGCTCCTGGTTCCTCTGTGACCTTGTTGTTTTCCGCAGCCGCTTTGAACCAAGAAGTATCTCCTCAGAATCGATGCCAGATTCGGCTGCAAGTGACGTTACATCTGTGCCAGTCGGTTGGTATTCTTCTCCCTCAGAATCTAGTGTTTGACGTTTTCGTTTGCGGGCATGAGCTTCCACCACCATCTGCCTAACGGCTGCAGCGTCTTCATCCGAGATGACAGCAGTTTCCATCACCCTCTTTTTGGATTTTGGTCTTCCAACCTTTTTGCACTCTATCTTGGGCGCCTTTCTTGCCACTCGATGACCAGTTTCGGCCCGCTTTGGACGACCAACTTTCTTTCCGCCCTCTGGCTTCCTTCTGGACTTATGGTCAAGTAGTTTCTTTGTGAGATTGGGAAAGTTCTCTCCATAATTAAAAAAAAGCTCTTCCCCAGCCTTGATATCTCTCAGGGCTGTAAATTCAATCCGATACTCCCCGTTTACGTAGAGAATTCGTGGGGTGATATTACACCCTCGTGTGTCATGTTCTGATGCATGATTTATATAGCGACTTAGATTGCCATAGATGGCCGCATCAACCCAGATGCCCTCATTCTCAAGTAGAGTAAAGACATATGATATGTTAGACTCCTCATCAAATACATCGCCGCGTCTTGCTTCTCGGCGAACGCCCTCATCGTGAGTAATCAGCTCCCCAACATATTCAATAATAAACTCGTCTTGAGCAATATCCTCGGCAGTGAAGAGTCCATAACCAACTCCTTCAAGCTGGCTCTGGCCAAGAAGAAGAGTCTTGTGCTGTCCTCGCTGCAAGTCGCAGTTTTGACATCCTGTAGAATGAAGCCAGTAGTCCTCGGTGTTAGTAGGATCGGCACGTTCCAAGGCGCCACATGAACCGCACAGCTCGGGGTCACATTCGCGGTTGAGTTGCACGCATATACACGGCTTATCTTTCTGTTTTGGGACACACGTCTTGCCTTGAGAATGACAAGCGCAGCCTGTGAATTTGTAAGAGCAGCATGCCTCTGTACAGCCGCAGAATTTTTCACACAAAATTCCAGCATCGACACATGCACACACTTTTGGAGCGCATGGACCATCGTGGAAGCATGGTTCTAGAATCTCTCGTCGTTGGTGCTCATGGGTTATGGTATGGTCTTGCCAGTCTCCGAGAAGCATCTTTCGCTTGCGGTCATACCATGAAATATTCCGGGGCCGAGGAAGCTCTGCGAGTTCTGGCTGAGGTACACTGATGTTTAAGGATTGAAATTCCGCGTAAACCTCGTCACAATTGCGATTCAGGAATTCTGTTGCAAGACATATGGGGTCTATTGTAGTTTTGCTGAAATCAGTCGTAATATAAAGAGACCGTAGGAGAGTGCGTTCATCCTCAGACCATGGTTTGAGTGGGGCATTAGGATCGGGAGGGATTTTCAAACGATAGCACCTTCGTCGACAAGGTACATCGACGATTGCATTAGACCCAGCCGCCGATATTCGTTTCATTCTCAGGATATCTGACAATGGAGAGCAAGACGACAAAGAAAATGTGCGCTTCCAATTCTTGTTGTCATACTCGCCATGATCGCAAGAATGACTGAAACAAATGAGACATCCCAAAATGCAATACGTGGCTAAATTGGATTCAGCTATCTCATCCTCGTTGTCCTGCTGAATGAGAGAAACCTCTTTGGCCGCAGATTTACTGTCCATGACGCTATCCACAGACTCGTCAAGGACCAGAACCTTGCGCAATTCAATCTGCTTCAACTGCGGTTGATTTTCCTGAAATGCTAACTGGAATGCAGAGGTGAACATCTCTGCGGCTCTGTGTGCCTCTGGCGTCATGTTATTCCCATCACTATGAGATTTCATAATGTTGGTCTTTTGTTGAGGGGTCATGGCATCGTCAGACGCTTGGCTTGCCATGTAACTGATCAAAGTAGATTTATTACATAATGGTATAGCAAGCTTCTTGAGCCACACATCCAGGTAAAGGGAAAGCGTGGCAGCGCGCTCAGCCTGGATAATTGCAACAAATTTCTCGTCGCGGTTCATAGGTTTAAATCCTGATTTGAGGTCGATATCTTCCAACTCTTTAAGCCAAAGGTTATACTTGGCCTCCTCAGAACCTTCAAGATCCCGTAAATGGGGAACAAATGTTAGCATTGTGTTGGGCGTCAAGACATTCTTCTTGATTTCCACGTGATGAAACCGATAGGATGGAACAGCATCCTTGTTAGTTTTAACACAAGCCACGTTATATCGCACTTCCCGCTGCTCTTTCTTGGGCTTGCTGTGCTGCTGCTTATGAAAGTTAATTCTCAAATTTCAAATATCAGTCAATACAGTACAGTGTAGAGAAAGCCAACCTTGAATTTGATTTTGATTTGCGTGCCCTTTATTTCCGGATTAGGATAAGTTTCAAGTTCTCTAAAGAGATCCAAGCCATGATGCGTACGCCATTCTCTGCATTTTGCAGATTCAATAGCATGCGCTACCAGCTGAGAATGATCTCTTCGAACATCTTCATTGAGCGTTTTGAGTTGATTAGCAAGCTTTTCGACGGTCCACTCCGTCGCCGGAGGAGTCTGAGCTTTGGGGGTTTTGGCTATGGCAGCCTCTGGCTGACGATGGCGATCTCGTAATGGAGTTGTTGACGACCGTGCCATATTGCGAGACGGACTAGTACTGGATGCGACGCCAGGAACCTCCGGCATCTCTTGCGCATATTCAGAGACACGGTCGGCCAAGGGCAACGACGCGCGATCTGGGAGTGCGGAAACCTTGAGCTCACCGTTGTAGGGAGCTGGAGGTGCAGGAGGAGCGGAGAGAGAAATTCTCTTTAAAAGAGGAGGACTGATGGGACCTCTGGTTGAAGCTACGCGATCGCCGAATGGTAGCGGCCCCCTGCCGCTAATTAAGTCTAGAGGGGGGGACAGGTGGCTTGGTTCGTCATCTTCCGGTGTTGTGGACGGCGCAGAATCGCCGTCTGTTGCCCCGGAAGGCTTCATCCTCGCCTTATCGATACCAAACTTCCGCAAACGCTTCGACAACACCGTTTGTTGCCACAGCGTTTTAACCCCCCCTTTTCTTTTCCTCAAAATGAAGAGGGTCTAAGGGAGGCTGAAAAGATGCCGCAGACCAGACTTTAAATGAACGGCCGAGGCGCGCGTAAAGACCAGCATGAGAGGCCTGAAGGGGAAAAGCAACAAAGAAAAAGAAGAAGAAAGTGTGAATGAAATGATAATAATAATATTAATCAGCAATATAAACCAAAGTTGGCAGTTGAGAATCTTCACGCAAGAAAGCGACAAATTTGGGTGAGCGATTGATGTTATTCACACGAGGCTGAGAAGACTTGAGATTCCGGTGAGATGAGAGTTGGTCGTGCTCCAGTTGCTGCCAGGCGCCTATTCTGCCTTCGTCCAAGCCACAAAGCCCACACCCTGGGGAAACCTATCCACAGCAAAGGCTTATGCCGAGGGCGAAAAATTAATAAGTTTCACGAGCGTTTTCCCCGTGCTGCGCACAGCAGCTGTCTGCCGCTCGTAGAAGAATAGGAGTTCTGGTTGAATGAGATTATAGGGATCACGAAAACCGAAAGGCTCTGAGATCGCGTCCTAATTGAGAGAAGCCTGGAGCACGCGAGCCCTGGTTGGCTGAGTACGACGATTGTTGATTGGTCAAGGTTTATACTCTTATGTCCACAAAGGAAGGGCTGCTTGGCTAGGCCGAATTTGGAGACGCGTTCTCTAACGTGTAAGAGCCATTGGCTCAATAAACAATAGCAAATAATTGATTTCGATTAGTATTGCTAATTACGGTGTTGCTCATGAAGATAAACTAGTTGTACCTTTGATGCAAATACTCATTCATTAAAGTAGATAATCCATTAGACTACATACATACTGGGAGGTATATCTTGAGCCTTTTCGTCTGCAAGTCTCCGTACTCCGTACTGACTAAGCATTCAGGGTGAATGTCGCTATTGAAAGTTGCTACAGGTTACTCTTGTCACAGCTATTACAGATACCTTAATGTATACTGCTTTAAACCCTAGCATCCTTTCCACAATTGATCATGAATAACTAGTAATGCCAGCTCTTATGTTAATCATGAACTCTTATAATTCAAGGACTATCTACATAGAAGCTGCTGCTCTGTCTGGAGCATCAAGCAAGGAGTACAAGTACTTCGTACCTACAAGATTCCCAGCAGCTCTTGTCCAGATACAGTTCGACTATCTGCAGCAGCATCAACTTTAAAAATGAATCTCCAGTTATCAGGGATTAGTTCTCCATGTTTGGCTGTTTTTTCGCATTTGATTTGCTCACAGGATATGTACCATCGGCAGATAATAATGCAGTGCCACAGCTGCACATCCATCCTCATTAGTGACTCCCCACCATGGGAGTTCTTTTTGCTGCAGTTGATCCCTACCTCCGGTTTGACCAATCAATATCTTCCGGGATGCATTTCATTCAATTGATTATCCTAGCCTTTAGCAGGCAATAATCTTTCAGTGGAAGCCGGCACATGGAATTGTAACTTTAACCAAAGTACCCACAAGGAGCAAGCTGTACTGTGCAAGTATATTTATGAAGAACCTTGTATCAAGATACAAGGCGTCTACAACATTGGTTTTACTTTGCGTCATCTAAGATGGCTTTGTTGTACGACAACACTCAGTCAAGAAGCTTGTGTTCGCGTTTTGCAATCAATTCCGTCATTCAGCTCTTCTAGTCTGAGACTAACATCGCATAGCTCAAAGCAACAGCACCCTTCCCCAAAACTAGATGCGGCATGGTCCACTACAGCCAGCCAAACCAACAACACATTGGCGCTGTGTCTCAGCGCATGGCTCTTGGCAGTGTCAAGAACGTTCCAATCGAGTGAAAAGGGCTTGAGACACGCATTGTGTTTTGGTCGGCGGTACCCACGATTGTCTGCTTAGATACGATCGTCCGTATGTACCGGACCCTGATCTGACGTCGTTCCTTGTCGTACCGAAAGCATCTTCTACCAGACCGTAGAGTTGTGGCGCTGGTACTTTGTACTCAGAAACAGTTAAACATTACGCCGTAAGTTCTAATAGTAGGTACTAGTTACTTAGGTATTAAGAGACATTGCGGAGTAAAAAACACTCCTCTTTATTAAGGCTCAAACACTCAAACAGGCTCCCGAGCTTCCAGGCCAGTGAGGCCACAGCCCACCCGGAACGCGGCGGGGATGACGTAGCTAAAGCGCAACAGCTGCCCAGCCGATGACGATCCGTGAGCTCCGCCAAAAAAACCACCAACCGTTACATTCTTATACTCTTAAATCACCCAAAGGCCTCATCATTCATCCCCTCTTGCGTCAGATTATTTTATTTTATTTTATTTCATACTAGCATACTATTACTGCACACTACGTCGCTGATCCTTTTCCTATACGCTCAACCCCCTATCGCAGCGTTATTACCTTATTTTGCAGCGATAGGAAATCATCCATCAACTATATTACAAGTACTATTATCTCAGCCACACCGCCATAATGCACCGGACGTATTCTATGCGCCAGGCCCGCGCGCCAACAGCATCGCAGCTCCAGGTATGAAGGCACTCGCCATATCTGATCCCAGTAGCTTCCGCTGCTTTATGCAGAGACTTACGCAGCTCGTGAATAGAGTCCGCCGCCTCCGCCGTCGTCCACCAAATCCGGACGTCTATTCGGAAGAGGAAGCTTTGGTAAGTTCCGCGATAGATTTTAAAGTCGATTGCCCCGCTAGGGTTAGATAATATGAATTCAACTTTTGGCTTGGATTACGGAATTCAATATTCGCTTCGCATGCCCGACTTGTACTTGAGTTGACTAACGAATAACGTAGGCCATGCTCTTCGTCGCAATGCTGGTGGCGCTTTCGGGCCAGATTTAGCAAAGAAATTGTCCCAGCTCGTCAAGATGGAGAAGAACGTTATGCGAAGCATGGAGCTTGTTGGTAGGGAGCGCATGGAAGTGGCAGTGAGTCTTGATTCCCTTGCTCAATTCATCAGACCGGCTTTTAACTCGGGCTTCTACTAGCAACAATTGTCCCTGTGGGGTGAGGCAACCGACGAAGACGTCTCTGACGTCACCGACAAAATCGGCGTTCTATTATACGAAATTGGCGAACTAGAAGATCAGTACGTTGACCGATACGATCAATATCGCATAACCATGAAGAGTATTCGTAATATCGAGGCATCTGTTCAGCCTAGTCGAGATCGTGAGACAAGCCAATATACCGAGCCGACCTCTTGAACCTATATTAACTGTACCAGGTAAACAAAAGATCACCGATCAGATCGCCCAACTGAAGTACAAGGAGCCCAACTCCCCGAAGATTGTAGTACTTGAACAGGAACTGGTTCGCGCCGAGGCTGAATCGCTCGTGGCAGAGGCTCAGCTCTCCAATATCACACGCGAAAAGGTCAAGGCTGCTTATTCATACCAGTTCGATGCCCTACGCGAGCATTGCGAGAAAGTCGCCATCATTGCGGGTTACGGCAAACACCTCCTCGATCTAATTGACGATGCTCCCGTAACACCTGGCGAGACCCGGGCGGCTTATGACGGATATGAAGCTAGTAAAGCCATCATCCAAGACTGTGAAGATGCTCTCACCAATTGGGTCACTTCTAGTGCTGCTGTGAACCCTAAGCTTTCTACTAGATCGCGCAATTTGTCCCAGCGACGGCGTAACACCATACGGGCTAGGGAAGAGGGCCACGACTTGTCTCATCAGGATGTACCACTTAACGATCACGGTTCATGGGTTGCGCGAGGTGGGGTTGACATTGAAGGAGAGGAAGAGGAAGAGGAGGAAGAAGAAGATGAGGAGCATCATCATTCTATCATGGGGAGTGATGGCGGTATGAACGGCGAGACGCGAGGCCGATCCCAAGAAATTCTCGCAGCATGAGATGGCTAGGTTGCCATGTATATGAACCAAAAAGGAAAAAAAAAAATAACACAAAAAGAATGAAATTAAGGAGGGTAAATAGGGTATCAGGCTTGGAAAGCCAGGATTAATACCACTAATGTCGACGTGCTTGCCGCCAATCTGGCGGGGGAGTTTTTGGACAAGACTGGGACAGTCGCAGGTTAGGTCAATTTGCTTTATTTCTTCATAGGATAGTCTTTCTTGGTGCGTGGCTATTCATCAATACCATATATGAGTTACAGAATTTTTATATTCCTTGTTGCCCGCACAGTCTTATGATAAGGTAGGTCCAACAACCTCATATTGCATCGCTCTACCTCTACAATACAAGCCAAGATCGCTTTTGGGATTGCATAACAAACTAAGATTTTATTTGGCTCAAAAAATGTTCTGCTTCCATCTTTACAATGTATTGTCCCGGGACAACAATGAGGCCCAGGTATCGAGACGTCATTTCCATGATGATTGAATCGCTAGACGCATTGGCCGCGTTGGCGCTATATTCTTCTTCTGAGGGTTGTCGATATTCATGCGCATTCGCTAGCACAATATTTCTATTCTGTCCCAATAGCCAGAGTTAACATCTTCAATATCCACGATACGTCACTACGAACGTAACGTTTGTGTGACGAGACGAACCGGATCTGTGCATTTGAAGGCCCCCCGAAACATGCGACCATCTGTAGTGTGGATGCGAAAATTATGGTTCAGAAGAGATGAGAGATACTCATGAGCCTCTTCTTTGTCCATTGTGAGGCGCAACCCAAGGCAAGGAGATTGGAACGTGGGGAAGAAGAAGGCCTCTTGTTAGAAATAAGGGACTGCCAGGCGGCGATAAGCTAGCTGGCCAATAGATTAGACTTTTAAAGCTTGTTAGCTCCACCCCTTCCAGTGACAATAGCGTCATTATGGGAATCAACTAGGCACCGTGAATCTTGAATCATTCCTTATACACATTCTTTACTTAGAATATATGCCTTTCCGCCTGCGTAGTTGCGGTGGAAGCGAGATATTCTCGCGAAATTATAACTGCAATGCGATTACCACATAAATAGCCAACCAAGTCAGCCGCGGCCATTTGTTGAACCCGCGTCGTCAAAAACATGGGTGTTAACGGTCTCTGGACCGTGATCCAGCCATGTGCACGACCTACCAACTTAGCAACGCTTAATCGAAAGCGTCTTGCTGTAGATGCATCGATATGGATCTATCAGTTCCTCAAGGCTGTCCGTGACAAGGAAGGCAATGCGCTTCGTAACTCTCACGTTGTGGGATTCTTTCGACGTATCTGCAAACTTCTCTGGTTTGGCATCCTACCAGTCTTTGTATTTGATGGCGGCGCCCCATTGTTAAAGAGGGCGACTATTCAGAAACGCAAGCAAAGACGTGAAGGGAGGCGGGAAGATGCTATCAGAACGGCGGGGAAGCTGCTTGCCATTCAGATGCAGCGGCTTGCGGAGGAAGAAGAAGAAAAGCGCAAAAGAGAAAAAGAGAGGCCAGGCCCATCAAGAGAGGTAGAAGAAGAGGTAATACCGGATGCCAGCAAACTGGTCTATGTTGAGGAGATTGGCATGTCGCAACAGGAGAGAATGCGAAATCGCAGGTTCCATAAGCAAGATGCATACCACTTGCCAGAACTTGAGGGGGGTGTAGCGTCAATGGGAAAACCAGATGATCCTCGAATCATGAGTGTAGAGGAATTGGAAGAATATGCGCGGCAATTCAATAATGGAGAGGATATCAACCTGTATGACTTTAGCAAGATCGATTTTGATGGCGACTTCTTCAAGAGCCTTCCGCCGCCGGACAGGTACAACATTCTCAATGCGGCCAGATTACGAAGTCGACTCAGAATGGGTCTAAGTAAGGAGCAGCTAGACGATATGTTCCCTGACCGGATGGCTTTCTCGAAATTTCAGATTGAGCGGGTCAAAGAGAGAAATCATCTCACACAACGACTAATGTTTGAAATTGGAATGACGGGCCTTGACTTGACGCTTGGCGTCAATGCTCGTGTTGCAGGAGAAAGGGATCGAGAGTATATCCTAGTCAAGAACGAAGGTGTTGAGGGAGGCTGGGCTCTTGGAGTTGTAAGCAAGGATAAAGATATTGGAGAAGCTCACAAGCCGATTGATGTGGATGCCATCCAGTTTCATTATCAGACGAAAGATGAAGAAAGCGAAGATGAGGAAGAATTTGAGGATGTGCCAATTGAGGGCATCAACCGACTGCCCAAAATGTCTCAGTCAGCTGCAGCAAGCCTTCAGGCAGCGCAAGATATTAACGAACGACGGCAAAAGTTCTACGCAAGCCATAGACCAGGCGATCTCAACAACGAAAGCGTTGACGAAGACTCATTATTTGTTGGTGGAGAAGGGCCGACGGAAGGCTTATTAGAGGAACAGACTATGGGGCCAATGCATCCCGAAGAAGAGCACGATCTCAATCTTGCAATTGCTTTATCATTACAGAGTCAACATGGCATTGGCCGAAAGCCGGAAGAGAAAGATGAGGTCGAAGATGACTCTCGAGACAAACCTGAGTGGGCTCAAACAGCAGTAGAAGCACCAAAACCTATTGGCAGTGGTGGCGGTGGTAGTAATGGTTTAATGATTGCGCACATTGTAAACAATCGGGCTAATGCGGCTGTCCCCAAACGACAACAAGCTCTAACCGTAGCTGAGAAAGAGGACGAAGACGACAGTGACGACGATTTGCAGGCTATATTGGCAAGATCGCGAAAAATGAAGAAGTCTCAGCCAAAGCCAATCCTTGAGAATAAAAAGAACCCATTTGATGGGCCCCTACCATTCCCCAAGTTAGATTGGGGATCATCTCTTTTTGCTAAGAAGACGACGCAGGAAGAGGCTCCAATCATTGTTAAAACTGGTGGAGATGGTGGATTAGAGAAGGAGGAAGAAGAGGGCTCGAGCGGTGGCTTTGAGATTGACGCACAACAAGAAGATGGCCCCAGGCCGTTACCTCCATGGCTTGTGGATGATACAGATATTCGTGAAGCGGTCAAGAAACAGCAAGATATTGACAGAGAAATTAATGCTCAAGATAAAGCCAAGGCAGAAGAGGAAGAAAGGCTCTGGCAGCGAGAGTCGCGTGATCAGTTAATTGAAATCGAATCTTCGGATGACGATAATGGCGATGGTGGTATTAACATTATTGAAATCCCGCCATCACCAGAAGCAGCACCAATAACCAGTCCTGCAAAGAGTAAAAATTGGCAAGAGGAAGATTCAGTTTTAGATGCTCCTACCACAGCTCGTGAGAAGAAAGATGAAGAAAAGAAAGAAGACGGGGAATCACCAGAACCAGAGTTTGAAGAGATTCCTATACTCGAGGCTTCTGGTGCTTCGATTGTTCCCATTATAGAACCACAGCACAAATTGGATTCGCCGGAACCCGATTTTGAAGATGTTCTACCAACACAGAGCGATCTAGTACAAAGAGCTTCGCGAGAAGAATCTTCCTTGATTAATAACATCCCTCTAGGTCAGCGTTCAGAACAGGCTATCCCAGGGAACACAATAATTACAGATGATGAACTGTTTGCCGATGTAGAATACGAAGAATTTAGTGACCCTGAGGATGAGGAGCTATTGGCACAGATGGCCGAAGAAGCAGAGGAGCATGCTCGCTTTGCGAGCGAACTGAACCACAAGTCTACTCAACAGAATAAGGAGGACTATGAGAGAGAACTGAGGGCTCTGCGGAGTCAGCAGAAGAAGGATCGCCGTGACGCAGACGAAGTGACGCAGACGATGATTACAGAGTGCCAAGCCTTGCTTCGTCTCTTTGGTATCCCCTACATCACTGCGCCAATGGAAGCAGAAGCGCAGTGCGCGGAGTTGGTTCGGCTCGGCATGGTAGATGGTATCGTCACAGATGACTCGGATACGTTTCTCTTTGGAGGAACACGTGTTTATAAAAACATGTTCAATAACAACAAATTCGTCGAATGTTACGTCGATTCGGATCTCGATAAGGAAATGTCCCTGTCTCGAGAACAGCTCATTTCTCTCGCTCAGCTTCTAGGATCAGATTACACAGAAGGACTACCTGGAGTGGGCCCGGTCACAGCCGTTGAGATACTGTCTGAGTTTCCTGGCAAAGACGGGCTTGAAACGTTCCGCGAATGGTGGCAACAAGTTCAATCACAGGCGCGGCCCAAGGAGGCCGATGCTTCCTCTTCTTTCCGGCGCAAATTCCGTAAGTCGCAGGCAACCAAGCTCTTCTTGCCTCTCAGCTTTCCCAGCCCGGCTGTCTCCGAAGCCTACCTTCATCCTATGGTTGATAGCAGCACGGAGCCGTTCCAATGGGGCGTGCCGGATGTGGCCGGGCTGCGCGAATTTCTTATGGCTACGATTGGGTGGAATAAAGAGCGTACGGATGAGGTGCTCGTGCCGGTCATTCGGGATATCAATAAGCGAGAGGTGGAAGGGACACAGAGCAACATTACGAGATTCTTTGGCGGATCCGTCGGTGCTGGTGCGAGAGAGACATTTGCTCCTAGACAGAGAGTCCAGGGAAGCAAGCGAATGGCAGCTGCGGTGGATAGACTGAGAGCGAATCTTGCCGGTGAAGAAGGGGTAGAACAACTGGCTGAAGACGATTCAGGAGCTAACAAGCGGAGGAAAACGACCAAGCAAAGGCGCTCTTGAAGAGAAAGCTGTTCGGGTAAATTTTTTTTTGGTGATTTTGCCAGGGAAGCAAGCGAATGGCAGCTGCGGTGGATAGACTGAGAGCGAATCTTGCCGGTGAAGAAGGGGTAGAACAACTGGCTGAAGACGATTCAGGAGCTAACAAGCGGAGGAAAACGACCAAGCAAAGGCGCTCTTGAAGAGAAAGCTGTTCGGGTAAATTTTTTTTTGGTGATTTTGAACTATATCTACAGTCTAGGGATTATAATGTGAAACAATATATATATATATATATATATATATACATTTAAGAATGAAGTGTTTGTTATGATACAACATTAGGAATATTTCCCGTAATAGAGGCGATGACAGTATCTTGAGTGAGCACGTGCTCTACTATTGAGAATGGCTTAGCAGCAAGCTACCAGATATTTCAAGTTCGTGTATTGAAATTTTGAGAATCAATATCAAAATCAAAATCATCCTTTTATTTATGGAAACAGCACATGCTACTTAACGAAATAAACTCATCTATACTATGACTTATCCTTGCATACAATTTTATAAGAGCATCGGAAGCTCCCACGTGACTTGCCATAAAGAACCTTCTCATCAAGAACTTTCCGATTCATCGGCTAAATCTCGGGAAATTGTTCCGCCACGCCATTCAAACCCAGGACCTCCATATGAAAACGAATAATTCGCCGCGCGCCGCGTAGTAAAGAGAGAACTCACATCCCGATTCTTTTCTTCTTTCTTCTTCTCCTTCTTTTTACCTTTTTCGTGCTGCTTTTCACCACTCCTCATTTTCAAGCTTGTTCATCCTAATTATTTGTTTTTTGGGGGGTTTCTCAATTCCATCGTCATTCCCCCCTCCCCCCCTTCTCGGCTTTAGACGCAAGTTTTCAAGATGGATCAGCGTGAGCTCGAGTCGCGCGTAAAGGCGCTGACAAAGGTTGTGGCTGCGAATGAGCCTCCAGAGAATGCGCTGAAGCTGCTGGAGTCGCTGAAGAAGGATGCGTCACCGACAGAGGAAATGCTGCGGGTAGGTATTTTTTATTTGTCGCATATTAAAGAAAAGTCTTGGTGGATTGGATGAGGCCTGCACAGATGCACAGAGGAGAGAAACGTTGTGAATTTGTGCAATAACAATACAGGCAAAAGGCGAAAATGTTCAGGCGGCTCCATTCGGACTGATTATCTGTCAAGTTTGAAGCGTCCACTGACTGACCCCCCAGTCACTGTCCGCTTATTCTTTTTGTTAATCATCACCTCCAATCGCAGCTTCTCATCATCGTCCCTCTTTTTTTTTTCTTTATCCCTTGATATATTCTCGTCTCTGACATTATCTCTGTCGCAAACTACAGGCCACTCGCGCAGGTGTCTTTGTTGGCAAATTGCGGTCAAATCCGAACAAGGAGATCGCTCGAGCTGCCTCTGAACTCGTCATCAAGTGGAAGAAGCTTGTTGAGCAAGAGAAGAATTCCAAACTCCAAAAAGCAAAAATGAACTCTCCGTCGGCTCCCGCCGCTGCATCACTACCGAACCCATCCGCAAACATCGCCTCCTCAAGCGGTGCCAAGAAGGCATTCAAAGGCGATCCCGAAAAGCGCAAGTTCGACACCGACGGTGTGAGCATCAAACGTACCGAGTCCACCGTTCGCAATCAGTGTATAGGTCTCATCTACAATGGCCTAGCCTACCGGTCTACTGAATCTGAGAACGATGTCATCGCCAAGGCCGTCGCCGTCGAGAACGCCGCGTTTGTGATTTTCAAGGGCGAAGGTGCTGAGTACAAGAAGAAAGTTCGATCGCTCTTCTCAAACCTAAAGAATAAGTCTAATCGGGATTTGGGTAAACGAGTCCTGTGTGGAGATATTTCGCCCGAAAGGTTCGTCAACATGTCGGACGAAGAACTCAAGAGTGAGGATCAGCGCAAGATGGAAATGGAGCTGGAGAAGGAAAACATGAAGAAGGCTCAGGTACCAATGGCGGAGAAGAGTATCAGTGACAGTTTGGAGTGCGGCAAGTGTAAAAAGAAGAGGGTCAGCTATACTCAGGCACAGACACGAAGCGCCGATGAGCCGATGACGACGTTTTGCGAATGTATGAATTGCGGCAATCGGTGGAAGGTATGTTTTTATTCTATTTCTCATTTCCTCCTTCGTCTTTCCTTTTCGTGATAGTATTTGGATACTAACCATTGCGATTGTGCAGTTCTCATAAAGAGGCAGATGAGAAATATAATGATGAAAGTGCCACATATGCTTCGCGGAATATGAGGATGATGTTTTCGGTCTGTTTTTTTCCTTCGGAGTGTTTAGGGGTGGATTTAAATTGAATGGGAGTTATGGAAAACTATTTTCTGTTTTCGGGCTATTGATATCAAAATCTCAAGAGCTCTAGCGCCTTGCAGGAATTTTTTATATTTTTTTTTCCCTTTTTCATCTTCTCCCTCTTCAAGTATGTTTTTACATTGACGCGCGAATTATGAGCTTGGTAATGCCGTGAGGCTTTACAATATGTTTTTACTTTTAGATCGCTTATAGATCTTTGATACTAGTTTATCAAAAAAAAAATAACTCTTGTGTCGAAGTTTTGTTTTCAGTCTGATATTCTTAATTCAGCAAACAAATTTGTGGCCTCTTCCTCGTCCTCCAAGCCCATCTCCTTGATATTCTTCCAGAATTTGCTAAGGTGTCTGGTACCGGAATCGCACAATAGGGTAACGACTCGACTTCCAGGTGGAAGCTTCATAGCGGTTACGACAGCGGCGACACAATTGACAGAGCTACTGCTCCCTACAAAGATGCCGTCGTTTTCGACGAGCCACCTAGCCATGCGACAAGCTTGCTGGTCCGTCACCTTGACCGCGTCATCGAGCAAGTCACTTCCAACTTCAAAGTTATTCGTCATTCGGTTGATGCCGATTCCCTCTACCATAGAATCAACTTGCTGTCTCCGTCGAGTACCCTCTTTCTCGGTAGATGAATACATGACACCGTGCTTGATCCTGTTATATAGTCCACTGCCCTGAGGATCTGCCAAAACAACCTTGAGATTCTTCATCTTGGCTTCCAATTTCAGGTACCTCGCCACACCCGATATTGTCCCGCCTGTTCCAGCACCGGCAACGAATGCGTCAAGGTCACCGTCAGTCTGTTGAAAGATCTCTGGACCTGTACTATTGACATGGGCCTGCCAGTTGAACTCAGTCTCAAACTGGTTTGCAAAGAAGCCTTTACTACCATCTTTGGATGATCGCGTATGCTCAATGGCGCGCCTCCGGGCTAAATTAACAAAGTGGTCAGGACTAGTGATGGGAGCGACGGCGACTCGCTCGACAGTTGCACCCAAGTGAATTAGGAGATCCGACTTTTCAAAAGCTTGATCGTCAGGCATGCAGATGTGAGCTTTGTATCCCTTTGCGCGCGCCAGAGTAGCGAGCGAGATGCCCGTGCTACCTACAGTTCCCTCATAGATTGTGTCCCCTTGATGGGGTGTCAGGAGACCCTGTTTTTCAGCTTCCAAGATCATGTTGAGGGCAACTCGATCCTTGGGACTGTTTCCAGCGCCATTGAGGAACTCGGCCTTGGCTAATATGGTCCTTCCGGTGGCTTTAGAGAGGGATTGAATCTCAATGAGAGGTGTATTGCCGATGCAACCTTCAATGCCATTTGATGCAATGCCGGTGGCCCGAGATGATTTTGGCTCATGATCCTCGAGACTCACTGGCGCTCCCCAGAAGAAACTTCCTCTTCGGGGCTCCGTTGAGAGACCATTGCTGTTTTTATGCTGATATCTGTCTTCAAGCTCGGGATATAGCTCTTTAAACCCTAGGGTAGCAAATATACCTGTTGTGAAAGCCAAGACGATGGCTGCTGTGCCATATGCCTTGGGATGATCGCTCAATGACATGCTAATTACATTCACTGAATAGAATTTTCATAATAATGATAACAATATTTAATTCCCCATTTCTTGAATTAGCAGTAGAAGCTCAAAAGCGAGCTCGAATCATTGCCACAAGAAGGTTAATGGAATTCAAGACTTTCTGATGTCATGCAGATCCTTGCATCAAGCTCAACTGTCAAAAAGGTACGTACCCAAGCCAGGCACTGCAGCCCTATTCTTCGGAACAAATTACTTCCCGAAACAATATAGGCCTGCGGGATCAGCAGCCAGAGAGCTACTACATAAAATATTCCATCTTTTGAGGCTATCGTGATTCGACTTGTCTCAGCTGAAACCTTCTTTCTAGAAGACTATCATGGACTCTCCCATCGTAGCTCATCTCTTTCGTCAATTGTTTCGCCATCGTCCTCGAGGATGTCAGGGCTTGCGCAATGGCCTCAAAGGCAATAGCAACAGCAATAATAGAAAGCAGCAAACTCGCAACCTCTTAACGGGATCCTCAAGAGATCGAGGGATGAAGACGAATGAAAGCCGCTGGCAACAACGAACGCATATCTTGCCGGAAGATCGAAGAGAGGAGTTTGCACAATATCCATATATTTCACTACCAGAGTTGAAACAAAGGACGGAACGGCCTCGAAAAGTGAAGATGTTGCTTCGAGACTTTATAGATGGTATGAAATAAGAGTGCGAGAAAGGGGATCGAGCCTATTTACAAGTGGGGGGTGATTTGAACTGACAAAATGGAACATGGTAGATAGCCTTTATAATCCATCATATGGGTATTTCTCCAAAGAAGCCGTCATCTTCAGTCCAGGCGAACCCTTTGACTTCAATTCCATGCGCGACGAGCTAGAATTCCAAGCCGACCTCGGCCGACGATACACGGAATTTGAAGACTCGCTCGACGAAAAGGACGGCGAAAGCGTGACGAGACAGCTCTGGCATACTCCTACAGAGCTCTTCCGACCATATTACGGCGAGGCTATTGCCCGGTATCTGGTTTCCAACTATCGCCTGACCACGTATCCCTACGACGACCTGCTCATTTTCGAAATGGGTGCTGGTCGAGGCACCCTCATGCTCAACATCCTAGACTATATCCGTGCCGCTGATCCACAGGTGTACGCGCGCACCAAATTCAACATTATCGAAATCTCTTCCTCCCTTGCAGCTCTCCAAACCCGCCATCTCCTCTCGAATGCTGAATCCCGCGGACACGCTGACAAGGTCGACATCATCAACAAGTCCATCTTCGAGTGGGACCGATATGTCCCCTCGCCTTGCTTCTTCCTCGCCATGGAAGTCTTTGATAACTTCTCCCACGACGGCATCCGTTATGACGTTACGACTGAGGAACCACTACAAGGCCATGTGCTCATCGATGGAGACGGTGATTTTTTTGAATTCTATGTCCATGAGCTAGACCCCTTGGCCGCCAGGTTCTTCCGCGTACGACACGCCGCCACGGGTGGAAACTATCCCAAGCCATATCCATCTAACCCCGTTCTCCGCTATCTGTCCACCAAGATGCCATTCGCCGCCAATCTTTCCCAGGCCGAGTTCATCCCCACCAGGCTCATGCAGTTCTTCGACGTCCTAGAAAAGTTTTTCCCCGCCCATCGTCTTCTAACCTCTGACTTTGACTCCCTCCCTCAAGCCATCAAGGGACTCAACGCTCCCGTCGTTCAGACCCGATTTCAGCGAAAAATGGTACCCGTCACAACCCCTCTTGTAAGTTCAAGAATAATTATTGCCGTTTACGATTCCTTTTCCTGCAAGCATGAAATAAAGAAAAAAAAAAAAAAAAAGACAGCGCAACTAAACATGAGAATGCAAATATAGGTCCACCAAGGCTACTTCGACATCCTCTTCCCCACAGACTTCACCATCACCGAAGCCATTTACCGTGCCATCACCGGAAAACTAACTCGCGTTATGTAAAAAAAAAAAAAAAAAAAAAAAAAAAGACAGCGCAACTAAACATGAGAATGCAAATATAGGTCCACCAAGGCTACTTCGACATCCTCTTCCCCACAGACTTCACCATCACCGAAGCCATTTACCGTGCCATCACCGGAAAACTAACTCGCGTTATGTCTCATGGGGATTTTATGCGCCGCTGGGCCTACGTCGAGGATACAGAGACGAGGAGCGGGGAAAATCCTCTCTTATCGCATTATAGAAATGCCAGTGTTATGGTTACTGTATAAATACCAACCTTACCAGTATATATAGAGAACTCGTATTTCTTCCACTAACTTCGTTCTAAATACAATATGAGCACCCCAGCTTAATGGAGTTGAAAGCAATGAATAAGACAAAACACACAAAACTTGGTTGTCTATTAACGAGGTACTTTGTACCTAGATCAAGGTCGTAGTCGTCCAAATGTAGATTTTGATTCCGTTGCCTATTTACCATGCCCTTCACCCCATAATTCCAGTCTCCTAATCACTATATATATATTTTGATAAAACGTCAGTTGGCAAAAAAAAAAAAAAAAAAAAAAAAAAAAAAAAAAACCCCGCACAACAATATAGCAACAATAGTATGGCTTTACAATTTCAATTTCTCGCTCAGCCATTTTCGCGCAGTCTCAACGCCATCATCAATCTTCTCTGGTTGAGTTCCCTGGCCCTGGCGGGACGGCTCCTTGCCACCAGAGCGACCGCCAACAATCTCAGACACAGAGGCAGCCCACTGTTCTGCGGTGACACCTTTCGAAGACAAGTGCTAGAACATTGGCATGTTTGTTAGTGACCTCTCGATAAATAACACATGATATGAGCTGAGTACAATAGAAAAATGACTTACTGTTCCGACATAAACTCCGTGGGCGACAGCGCCCTCTTCTTGACTGCCGACAAACAAGTAAACAGACTTTTCCTTGTCCTTGGACTGGTAGTGCTTGATGACCTCGCCCACTGCCTTGGCGTTCGCACTGATAGGTAGTCGGCCGACAAACCACTGACTCTCCTTATTTGCCTCAAAGTGCTTGGCAATGGTGTCGACAGCGGTCTTTGATTCCGCCTTCTGCCTCTTCTTCTGCTCGGCAACAACAGCATTGGCAATCTTCTGGAAACGTTGGTTGTACTCGTCCTTCGTGAGTGTAGAGATTACTAGCTGGCTGAGCTCCTGTGAGACGGTCTTCACTTGAGCCTCCTTCTCGGGGCCAAAGGGAAGACTGTCGAGCTCCACCAACTTCTGCTCAAATACCTTGGCTTCACGCTGAACCTTATGCGCTGCCTCGCCGGTGTATGCAATAATTCGGCGGATACCCTTGGCGATACCGCTCTCTTCAACAATGATGAGATCCTTGATCAGGCCAGTCTGGTCCACGTGGGTGCCACCGCAGAGCTCAATACTGTACTGCCGCCACTCAGGCTTCTTGGGATTCGCAATCATAGTCTCTACATCCATGCCAATGGAGACAACCCGCACAGGGTTGGGGTAAGTCTCACCAAAGACGGCGCGAAGGCCCTCAATCTTAAGCGCAAGGTCCAGCTCAACCTCTTTGGCAAAGATTTTAGAGTTTGCGCGGATATATTTATTCGAAAGCTCTTCAATCCTCTTGAGCTCGTCGAGCTTTACCTGTGTCTTATGCGAAAAGTCAAACCGTAGCTTATCGTTATCGACCAGAGAGCCCTTTTGGTTAACATCTTCGCCCAGCACCTCCCTCAGAGAGTGGTTGAGGATATGTGTACCGGAGTGGTTGTTACGAATAGGTGAACGACGAAGCTCATCATACTCGCAAATGACCTCATCGCCAGATGAAAGCTCTCCGTACTCAATGTAGCCGCTGTGAAGGACGTAGCCGCCATAGTCCTGAACATCCATGACCTTGAACTCAACAACGTCGTCAATGACAATGCGACCAGTGTCAGCAATTTGGCCACCAGATTCTGCGTAGAAATTGGTTCGGTCGAGCAAAACACCGATGGCGGTATTGGGGGGTATATCTTTAGTTGAGTTGGTGAAGGCCTTGCCATTAAAGATATATTGAACCTTGCCCTTACTGTCGCCCTTTAGGAATTTTGCGTCATCTACTGTTCTGGGAACCTTGAGCTGTGTATCCAGCTCAGCAATCTTGTGGACGTCAAGCTTTGCAAATGTCTGTACTGAATCCTTAACCGCCTTACTAGCCTCCCTCGCCTTTTCGCGAGCAGCCGCCACTTCCGCCTCGTCAATATCCAGACCTCGTTCCTCAGCCATCAGTTTGGTCAGGTCAACAGGGAAGCCAAAAGTATCGTAGAGTCTCCACACGACATCTCCATCCAGCTTCTTAACATTATCTTTAGATGCCTTGGCCGCGTACTTCTCAAACTGTGCCTCACCGCGGTCTAAGGTCCTGGAGAAGGCCTCCTCTTCTTCGTCGAGGATCTCCTGGATATCCGGCTGCTTCTTCACAAGATCGGGGAATTGCTCGCCCATCTGTTCAACCAAGGCAGGTAGAATTTTTGAGAAGAAAGAACCAATCTCTGCATTCAAATACTTGCGGGCGTATCGAGAACCACGTCGGAGGACTCGTCGAACGACGTAGCCGCGGCCATCATTATTAGGTACCGCACCATCTGTGATGGCAAACGACAGCGTTCTAATGTGGTCGGCGACAACTCGATAAGCGGTATCAATGCCATCAACGTCGTCTTGACCATATTTATCGGTGTACGGTCTCGTGCCGGTGATTTGCTCAATCTTTTTGAATAAAGGAGTGAAACAATCGGTAGCATAGTTGGAGTGGGTATCTTGTAGAGCGGAGACCAGACGCTCAAAACCCATGCCAGTATCAACGTGCTTCGCAGGCAGGGGCTTCAGGGATCCATCTTTTTGACGATCAAATTGAATAAAAACGAGGTTCCAAATTTCGACAACCATAGGGTCATCCATGTTGACGAGACTCGACGCGTTACGCCCCCCAATCTTGTCATAGTGGATCTCGCTACAGGGACCGCAGGGCCCTTGGTCACCCATTTCCCAAAAATTGTCCTTCATGTTTCCGGGCAGGATGTGGTCTTCTGGGACACCAGTCTGCTTCCACAACTCCTTGGCTTCCAGATCGGGCTCGAGGTTCATGTCTGGATTGCCTTCGAAATACGTAACGTAGAGGCGTGCGGGATCAAGTCCATATATCTTTGTCAAAAGCTCCCATCCCATCTCAATAGCGTCCTTCTTGAAATAGTCACCAAATGACCAATTGCCCAGCATTTCAAAAAAGGTATGATGATAGCTATCCTTGCCGACATCGTCGAGGTCGTTATGCTTGCCACCGGCGCGAATGACCTTTTGGCTGTCGACAGCACGTTTTAGACTCGCCATGGGGTCTGACTTGTTGACAGTGCCCAAGAAGATGGGCTTGAACTGGTTCATGCCAGCATTGGTAAAAAGAAGGGTAGGGTCATTGTGAGGGACGACGGAACCAGAAGGCACTTGAAGAAAAAAGAAATCAGTATGCATCAATCATTTGATTGTAGGAAGCCATTAAAAAATAGGATGAGAAGAAATGGAATAAAGAAAGAGAGAAAGAGAGAAAAAGAAAAAGAAAGAAAAATTGGAACAGAGTCAAGTGTCATAATGACAGCACATCAGAATCCCCTTGACAGCAACGAATTGTGTAATATGGTTGTCGTTTTCATACTCTCTAGAGCTTCATCCTCGGCAATTTTCACCCCGCTACTTGGAGGGGTAACCGATGTCTGAAGTGGTGATGATCATAATTCATTGCTCTCTTTAGGATTTTTTTTTTTTTTTGGCTTACCCAGCGTATGACCCCTCTGCTCGAAGAACTCAAAGAAGGTCTTGCGCACCAGCGCTTCAGGCCAGTTGCCCGCCGTCATGTTGACTGATGAATTAAAAACTCTGCGCTGGATGAAAAATGCTCGTGTTTGCGGTAAAGCGAAAATATCAAGGCGTGGTCGATACGATGCTAAATGCGATGCTTCGGCGTGTAATCGGCGGAGGGGTTGCTGTGGCGAGGGGTGGGTTTTGTAGAAACTTCTACAAGAATGACTCAATCCGCCTACAAAGAGAGAGGAGGTCCGTCGTCTCCCGCTTCTGGCCGCGCAACAGCAGCTGGTGCACTGTAACTGCGACCACATCAATCAGCGATTTTGACCTGACTTGAACTTGACTCCCAGCCCGCACAAGTTGGCTGCATAATATTTTTATTCTAAACGCTCTCTCTCTTGTTAATACTCTTTTCCCCAATTAATTTGGCCAACAAGGGGCCTAGTGACTCAAGCTGAACCGGAACCGGGCGAGTCACAAAAAGGCTGAGCGGAGAGAGAGGAGAAAGAGAGACATGCTGGGGACGCAGAGTCCCTCTTCGCCTACGCCAGGCAGACTTACGGAGGCTTTCGACCAAGCGAGGCCGGCCTCATGGCGGAAGAGAAAAGCCGAATCGCACGACAACGATCGTGAACGTCTTTCCAAGCGACTCAGTCTACTAAACATAGGTAAGGAATTTTTTTTCGTTTAATCCTTTTTTCATTTCTCTTCTTGTCTTTCTCTACTTTCTCTTTTTCTGCGTTGAGTATTCCGGGTAATTCGTCCATCTGGTTCGGTTCAGTTCAATTCAATCAAAGCTTCTGAAGCGGTCAATACAGCTGCATATTGCTCGCGTGCCTACAAATACACTGGTAGCTAACACCAGTTCTTAGAACAAAATGGCTCCAAGCTCTACGTCCCCGTCGAGACACCGTCCGCCAGCGCAACCTCATCAAGAAAAGATCAAAAAGCATCACCATCGCAGAGCTGCGATGAGACGATGCAGCTGGACGATTCCAAGTACAAGGTTTACATTTACGATCTAGATGACGAGCTGTCCTCCGATAGCGAAAACGAAGAGGGCAAGCTGATCTTCCTTCCGGATATCGAGAAGCATCTCAAGGAAAATCGCATCCCTCGACAGATTCTTGCCAATGACGAAGGAGAGCTAGCAGGCATGCAACTGGTCCTATATAGCGATCCCAAGTCCTTGACGGTGCCAGAAGAGCAAGACAGCGTGCGCAGGGCCATTATCGAGGCCCGTCAGCGAGCTAGAGACAGGCAGAACCAAGACAGGCAAAACCAAGTGAGAGGAGACAATGTCGCCGAGATACTAAAGAACGACACAACCACCGGATTGATGCCGCGCAATGAAGAAACGCCAGCTCATTTCTTCCCCATGGATGATGAGTGCGATGCCATGGAAGTTGATTAGCTAACCATATTCAAGATAAGTGATTCGCAGCGAAAACAAAAATTACGGAGTAACATATACGCGCATTATACCCGGGGTCAATGTTTGGGAGCTCTTTCATTTTATTTATTTCTTGGCTTTCGGCTTTTTATCTTTTATCTCATGATTGCCCATTCTTCCTGGGTGCTTCAGGCATTGAGTCCGTCATGGCGCATGCCAACCTGTACATTAACCGTTCTATTTAGGAAATACTACATCTATCCTTAATAAATACAAACCAAACTGCAGTTACGAGAAAACAAAACCACAATAACGCCCTCAATCATTGCCTTTGGACGTTATGTATCCCAAAAGAAGCTCACACAGAATCCCTAGAACTCAGTATCTCATCGCTACAGGAGGAGGAGGTCCCATGGGAGCATGATAATCCGGTGCAGGGTTTTCTTCAGCCGTCCGCTTGACTGGCTCTGATCCCCACCATGAATCGGCCTTTAAGCCCCCATCTGGATTCCCTGAGTATACGGGAAGCCTCGTCGGGTCGTATACCGGCGGCGGAGCCATGTTAGTCATATAGTGAGCATTTGGTGGAGCGTTTCCTTGAGGCATCCAGCCGCCCGACTGCGATGGTGCCGGCATTGGTCTTCTTCTAGCCATAAACTATTGTTAGGATTCGTCAGTACCAATGTCTCTGGTTTTCTTTGTAATGAAGACGACGCATAGCAAGTAAGTCTTACCCTGTGGTATGCCAATGGCGGCAAGCCCTTTTTGAGTCTTGACTGCAGGTGGAGATAACCACCCAGGAGGAATATCATGGTCCCTAGGAGAATGGCCGCGACGATGGACCATTTAACGATAATGGCTACCTACTCTTCTTTATAAGTGATAACTCAAAATCATCAGAAAGGTCGAAATGCTTACTTTACTGAAACGCCATGGGATAAGTTCACCATTCTCCCTCACCCAACCAAAAGGCACGCCGCCGTCATCCCGCGCTTTGAGCGCAATGGGTCGAATACTCGGCATATTGTCTTTTAGATGTTTAGATTGAGGCTACCACGCTACCAAAAAAAAAAAAAAAAAGCTATGGGTAAATTGAGAAAGACGGAGGAAAAAAAAAAAAAAAAAAAAAGCTATGTGTATATTGAGAAAGACGGCGGATAGAGGTGTGTGTATAAGGAGATGAGATAGTTTAACAAACGCTCAAGCACCAGGCTCTTAAAGCACAAGAACCAAAACTTCAAGGGAAAAGAGTAGAAGAGAAGAGATTTTATTATATTTTTATACCTTACATAGATAGCTACCTATGTCTCAGGCCGCCCAACAACCCTTCCTTGCGTCCTTGCTTGCTTGCAACTATAAAGCCAAACTACCGACGTTAGGTGGCTGTGCTACTCCATTTCTGCGGCAGCCCATGTTGCAAAGCACTTCTGAAACTGTTTCACCCTTGGGGCCAAACAATCCAGAATCGGGCACTTCATGTTGCACATCATTTCCAGCTTACTCCGTAGTTAGTTGACATAGGCTAACTCGCCTTTTGTGATCACTCGTATTTTATGCATGAGGAATACGAGTATACGTAGTCGGGAGGATCGAAATAAATACATAAATACATGCATTATTATTATCATGGGATTATTCATACCTAAAGAATTGGAATTTCCCCAAGTGGGACTCCTGGTTAACCCCCAAGCCTTGTCCAGCACGGGGCTTCTTTGATTACACACATCTCTCAAAGCCCAATTACATCACATGGATATCTTCGCCAAGTCAACAAGATGAATGAGACATCAACTACCAACAGAGACAGGCGTTGGAATGAAAGAGAGAAACTACTAATACAAGTAGTACTAATAAATCACATTACATTATTAGCCACTTACATTGATGACTCTCAAAGCCCCTTTGTTTACAAAGTAGTGGACCGCTAAAATCCACAATATTCACTCCCTTGGGATATTCATAACCTAATAAAGTTCAGACATATTTAAAGAGGACACCGCCGCTACATTATCTTTTTTTTTTATCCTTCAACGCCAGCCATAACGTATATACACGCATTTATCTAGGTACTTACAGACCCATCCCCCCTGCCGCCCAGGCCGGAAACGCATCCTCAGGATTAACGGCATTGCCTTGCGGCGGCCTCTGATCTTGACGCGCTCCGTCATTGTTCTGAGCATGCTGCTGCTGCATCCTCTGTCGCCACCATAAAAGTAAAGCAAGGGCAAGCGTGATACCTATAATAAGAGCGCTCTCAATTACTCCATCCAAAAGATCTTCAGCAGCATCTCCGATGGTCCCGTCATAGATGTCGTCAAAGTATTCATCCTCGTACACCAGTCCCTCATCCTCTAGGAAATTAGCTATCCACTCCGAGAGAGACCAGTCTTTCTTGTTTCCTAGAAGAGGAAAAAATCGTCAGCATAGATTTTCAGGTTTTTATTTGGGGGGGGGGAATTTCTTTCTTCCCCTCCTCTCTTCCCTCCTTTCTTTTAATAAACTTACTCGGCTCATCTTGAATAGAGTGGATTGGACCATGCGTCAACGTGTTCCAAGCGCTTCGTAGCCGAAGCTTAAGCAATCCTAGGGTAACCGGGAGATACGCTTCGTCGTTGACTGCCAGGGCATGATCGTAGTATCTCTTCGCAAGATGAAAATCTTGTGTCAATCCGATACCATTTTCATGCATCCAGCCCAAGTTGAAAAGCGCCTGAGCGCTCTGCGAATAGTCAGAAGCGCCGGTATAGCACTGAACTGCTTTACCAATATCGCGCTCTGTTCCAATTCCATAAAAGTAGTAGTCACCCATTTTCACGAGAGCATCCACGTTGGATTGTCTTGATGCTCGCGTCCAATAAATCAGAGCCAGTGCAGGGTTATCCAGGAGTCCAGATTTGTCTTTGCGCCTGCGCATCAGCTCCGACAATGGTAGTTTAGATCGCATCGTGTCGAGCACATAGGCAACGTTTGTTTGTGCCTTTTCGTATCCTTGCTCAGCAGCCAGGAGATAATGGAGCAACGCCAGGTCATAGTCCCCAACTTCATATGCGTCATTCGCATCCGCCCAAGATGATACGAGGGGCTCGGCCTTTTCGGCCACGCTCTTGTAATAGCTCAGCGCCATACTGCAAAGCTTTTCACGACCTAGGCCATGAAAAACAAGCTCTGCCAAGTAGTAGTTTGCCTCGATGTTACCATAACGAGCGGCTAGCTCAAAGTAGTTATTGGCGATCCGAATATCCTCTTGTCCACCTTGATCAAGGTATAGCTGGCCCATTTGGACCTGTGCTGGGGCGTAGTCGTAATCGGCAGACGTTCGAAATAGGTCCACAGCTTTCATAATGTTCTCTTGAACACCATAGCCGTGCAGATACATAAGCCCCAGGCCATATTGCGACAGTGCATCGGCTTGCTGGCTACCACGATCAAACCATATTTTTGCTCTCTCAAAATTCTGAGCTACCCCATCCCCCCTCAGGTACATCCGCCCAAGATAGCCGGCCGCCTTACCGGCTAGTTTTTCAATGCCTGCCTTAGCATTTTCCACTATACGACCATCTTTTTTCCAGTACCTTGACGCAACCAGTATAAAATACTTCCTAGCCAGGTCGTAGTCGTGATCTAACCCTCGCTGGCCCTCATAATAAATCCGGCCCAAGTTAAATGAAGCTTTTGAATCGCCTTTTTGGGACATGAGGTCCAGATACTCGATAATATCGCCAATGGCAGCGTTGGCATCCGAGTTGGGACTGGGCTTAAAAGCATTCATGCCTGCGCTGGAAGCGCTCGCTCCTTCTCCATACAGTCCACCATCTTCGTCTGCAATGCGCCATGCCTGAGAAACCCATGACATTCCACCTGGAGGTCCAGAGCGATACCACTCAATTGCTTTGTCCGCCACGCGCTTATAGTATTTTACTGCAGTCTCACAACTCTTGGTCGCTCCAATGCCTGCCAGGTGACGGAAGCCGGTTGCCATTTCAGCTCTGGTATCACCTCGAACAGCTGCAAAGGTATAGTAGAGAAGCGCTTTGCCTTGGTCTCGTGGGACAACATCACCGATACCTGTTGAATAATACATCCCAAGCATATACTGTGCCGTAGAATTTCCATGGCTTGATGCCAGTTGTTGATAGTGTTTGAAAGCCACGCGAAGGTCTCTAGGGTGGCTAAAATTGCCAAAGAAATTGAAATCGGCGAGAATATATAAGGCATCGGAATTGTTCTGTCGGGCAGCCTGTTCAAGGAGTTCCACTGCGTTCACTAGAGGACCGCTGGTGATTGCCGTCTTTGATTGCAACGGTGCAGTAACTGGGCCCGTTGGAATGGTTTTGAGGATCAAGCGTAGAGTTGAGCTAAATATTCCAGATGATTCTCGCCTTCGCTGAGCCGGCTGTGGGATCTTTCGGAGTTCGGCAAGTGCAGCGTCTACGAGGTCGTTTCCTTGGCCATGTCAGCGTCTTTCCGTCGCATCTCGATGAGAAGAACACGAGGGAAAAATAAACAAAGCGTACCAGGTTGCGGAGCAGCATTTTCTTGTTCTGCAGTAACATCTATAAAGGATTCGATTGCTTGTTTATCGGCGGCGGTTTGCGCTGATTTGTCGTTTTGGCTGCCAAGAGGTTGCTGATCTTGCGAACTTATGACGGCTGTAGCCTGCGCAAGCACTGGCACAATAGCGACCGCGTGAGCTTTAACCCGTGCAATATAACAAGTAGAAGAAGTGACTTACGGAGGAGCCAGGCTATCCAGCTTCTCATTCTGGGCAGTTGCTATGTGCCTATATTTTGAATAGCAGCCCGCGGCATGGCTATGGTATAATTGAAAGATTAAGTAGCGTACCTGCGTTTCGCAAGATGTTTGCGTTAGAGGCATGGAGTCTTATTCGGTATCGTACAAGCTGTCCACTACTAGGCACTTGGCTCCGTAATGAATGCTCCACGGTTGGTGACTAAGCAAGAAATGCAGAAATTCAGCACGTGGCATGATAGCGAATCGGTCCCGCAAGAAATAAAAGAAGCCCGCTGACAGAACTAAACGAGAGCCAAGAAAGGCCAGTATAATGTGCATGCTAATCATCCCAAAGTACACATAAAGTGCTTTGGTTTACTTATTACTTCATCACAAGCTTCATGTTCTTGGTAAACCTTTTCTTTAGCAAAGGTCATAGTACTTAGCGGGACGGAACAAGATGTTCGGCGAGGTGGGGCCGACTCGGGCAAGCCTTGGGGAGGCTTTTGGGGGCCTTCAGCGCTGGTAAAGACCATCCCGTAGTAGCTCATAGCGCTAGCGCCGCCACTTTTCAGCCGTCAACGCGTAAAAGCCAGCTGAGGGCTATATAGCGCGTTAATGAACTGGCCTGTTCCGCGTTGGAAAGACGCGCTGCCCAGCAGCCTCTTATCAGCCTCTACCAGCCATCCTATATCAAAACATGTTGCACGAATCAACGCAACCTTGATCTCCTGCATTTTCACCTCCGTTTCGTCTCTCCTTTCGCCTGTTTTACACACCTTTGTATGAGCAAATTGAGAATTAACCACCTATCAATCATCGTGGCTGATATCAACGTTATTATCACTGCAAATTCCCTTTTTCGACGACTCAGCCGCTCAACTCCACTTTTCCAACACCTCTTCCAATTCCAATTCCGCACAATGTCGAACCTCAAGAGAAAGGCGGCCGGCACGATAGGCAATGAGGCAGATTCGAAGAAAACAAAGGCCAATGGTAACATTGCTTCGTTCTTCGGCGCCGTCCCAAGGGCTAGCGGCTCTGCCCCTTCTTCTTCCTCTCCAGCGGTGAGGTTCGACAAGGCAAAATGGGTTGCAGGTTTAACTGCCGAGCAGAAGGATCTCCTCAAGCTCGAGATTGATACTCTTCATGAGAGTTGGCTTGGGCTGCTGAAGGATGACGTAACTACAAAGGAATTTCTTGATTTGAAGAGATTTTTAAATCGCGAGACGGCTGCGGGCAAGAAATGGTTTCCACCAAAGGAAGATGTGTACTCTTGGTAGGTTTGCCCAGTGCTGTCTAAAACCCTGTGCACAAGTCGTATGGTCTAATAATAAGCTTAGGTCCCGTCACACACCGTTCAACGAAGTCAAAGTCGTTATCGTCGGTCAAGACCCCTACCATAACGTGAACCAAGCGCACGGCATGGCTTTTTCCGTCCGACCGCCCACTCCAGCACCCCCCTCGCTCAGAAACATGTATATTGCTTTGAAGAAGGATTATCCCAGCTTCATCGAGCCACCAAATAGGGGTGGCTTATTGATACCATGGGCTGACCGTGGCGTTCTGATGCTCAATACATGTCTTACTGTTCGTGCGCATGAGGCTAATTCACATGCTAATCGTGGCTGGGAACGGTTTACACAAAGAGTTATCGACCTCATTGCTCAGAAACGGATACGAGGTGTCGTATTCATGGCATGGGGAACACCAGCCAGCAAGCGAGTACTGAAAGTCGATAAGCAGCGCCATCTTGTGCTCCTTAGTGTCCACCCTAGTCCACTCAGTGCATCCAGAGGATTCTTTGATTGCGGTCATTTCAAAGCAGCAAACGAATGGCTTATCACTAGATATGGGGATAACGGTGAGATTGATTGGGCATTGACAGCCGGGAATACAACCAAAATAGCCAAAGTCAAGGTGCCCAAAGACGAAGAGAAAAAAGAGTCTAAGGAGTCAGAAAGGGGGGAACAGCAAGATGTACAGGAAGAATCATTAAAGAAGCCGAAAGAGGATGCAGAAACCAATGGTCAGACCAAGGAAGATAAGGAAGAGTTTAAAGACGTTGGCGACGTCGATTCCGATGAGGAAGCAGCCTTGGAAGAGGCCCTTGAACTTGCGGAGAAAAATCTCAAGAACTAAACAGCTTCCTAGGGTCTTTGAAATGGAGGGAGAAAAAAAATAACGAACAAAGTGCGGACATTGGGCAGGATTTCATGGCAATTTTTCTGTATTTACGAAGCATCAATAATGGTAAATTAGGTAGTACTACTATCAGTAGTTTCAGTGGCGCGGGATCAGGGTCTTTAGATTGAATTATAGGCATCATCATCATCGTATCCAGTCAATCTGCCAGTGCTAATAACCAATTTATTGGATCGAAATATTGTCTCCATGAATATTGAAGCAGGCATTTTGGGAAGAGGGTACCCGTATCTATTGGGGGGGGAAAAAAAACTGTTTAAGATCCACATTAACCGTACTTAACTATACTACCCGATAGCAATCTGATTCTACAATCTGGTTTTGTGTAAGTACGACACGCAGAGTGCAGCTCCATATATCAGGTAGGTATTCGGTATTAGCAAGTCAGCTTGTATTAACTGGATATAAAGTATACTTTATACTTTAGGTAGGTAATACAAGTATGTCTTAAGTAACGAATTACTATTGTCTAGGTAGGTACTACCTAGTACCTTTTCCAGTCCATATTCAGACCTTGTTCAGGCAATAAAAGCTGAGCTTGAAGTTAGCGTGGAGGTTACATGTGGCTGATCACATTGTGAAGCTTCGGAAAAAGAGATCCGACTTTGATGCGCTAACCAAATGCGCTTTACATGTCTAATTGCTATGTTCGGTAATAACTGCTTCGTAATGATGGCATTAGATATAGGGGCTTTTATTGTTTTCTCTTCTTGATTTGTTTTTTATTTCTTATTTTACTGTGTATTTTTTTTTTATTTTTTTTTATTTTTTTTTGGGTTTTCTCCCCGGGAGCTGGAAGAGCAATAACCCAAAGCGCACTACTTACTCCTCACGAATGTACATGCTAGATACAGCTATCAATAAACATCAAACAACGTCTGTTGGTAGGATAAGGTAGATAACTATAGTAGGTAGTTTGCAAATGTTATACTGTGCAAGAGATTTCTTGCCGACAGCCCTAACGGTAGGCGGAGGTTTTGTTTCATTAGATCCTAGCGCGAGCAATTAAACAATATCGCCCATAGTCGCCTCAAGCTTGCCCAACCCTTGTCTTGTATGATTTCATGAATACCATAAAGCTCGGAGAGAGTTGAAGCGAGTTTACGCCTAAAGGAGCATGGAGCACATGTACTCTCTAATAGTATATACTCCGCATGAAGAAAGGTCTTTAAGCAGGTGGCCACTGGCATTAAATCAGATACCCGACTTAGGCATCGATTAGAAACAAACAGCTATCGAATAAAAAAGGTTCGAGCGCAAATGGATGATTCTTGACATTTCAGATATTAGTATGAAGTAAATGCTAAGGTATGTATAAAATACTACTTCGTAAACGACTACCTACCTACCATCGATACACCAGGTAGTATCTATAGGAGGATAGATGCTGCAATGTGCGTTGTGATTAGGTTGAGCCATCCTAAGGCCGTCAAGGCTGCAATTTGTACGGAGAAGCTGTGACGCCCAACGGCCTCAATTGGATTAATTAATTTAAATTTCAGGGTTAGTCCGTCCGTCACCTCCCGGGGCCGCCCATGTCCCCAAGATTTTTAGTGACAACAGCGCTGCCTGTATGTACATACAAGTAGTATTAGAATCAATAGTAGAAGCTCCGTACAAGTACGCTCTACTTCGTGCTCCGTAGTATTCGATGTTAGTATTACACGCTAATTAGTATCACTATCACACCAACGGCCAGCCACCCCCCCACTAGTCTGCTGAACGCTGTAGCCACTACCGCAGCCTACAGGACACAGGATACAGGTACAGGAGCAGGAACAGGAACAGGAACAGGAACAGGTACCTACAGGTATGACAAGCACAGGTCCGCGATGCAGTGCTCCACCACAAAATCGTCCATCTCGAGCAATTGATAGTACGTATTAGGAAAAGTGGGTGGCTGTCCAAGATGCAAAGCACCAATCCGTCCTACCATCTAATACATACAGGCACCGAGAGGACGGACCGGACGAAGAGCATAAACATGCCTGGCTCGGCTCGTGATATGGAGTACGGAGTACAGTGGCGCCAATCATGATAACCACAAAGATCGAATCAACCACAACCACTCATTTACAGTGCAGTTGGTACCAGCCCTTAGCTCTGATGCCACCTTCATAGAAGTCATGAAAGTACCTCTCAGCGTTATTTTCGCAGACGAATACCTTTAGCCCTGGCTGGCGCACCGTCGCGCGCTCCCACAAATTTAGCATCCAATCTTAGTCGCATAAAGACCCCGTACACTGACTGGACTGGACTGGCCCCTGGCCTGGTTGAGTCGGCGCGCCCCTGAACGCCGACGAGGAAAGATTCCCGCCATCTTCTTCACCATCTCCAGCAAGCGAAATCAATCTTCTTCCTCTTAACGTGCGGGCGGCATCCGTCTTGATGATTCGTGAACTGAACTTTGTGTGTGCGCGCCGGTTGCTTCCCCTCTGTTCAGCATCATCCTCGTGCCTCCAACAAGTGCCCCTCCTTTTTTTCTTCTTTCTTTTCTCTTCTTAACGACTCTGCTTCCCATCAAACGCCCAATTACGGACTTATACCAAATTCGCAGCGCGAATTGATTGAACTTGTATTGTATTCAATTATTGAAGCTAGTGGTGACAGGGAATTTCAGTTTCCACGGGCTTGGGCCCTCATCCGCGACTCTACTCTTTTTACAAAGCTATAGGTCCTTTTTGTGCCTTCGAATGCCTTTGCATCCACCGCCTCTTGTCGATTTAACAGTACCTTCCTACTGGCGTGTCTTCGAAATTCGGTGGACTTTTTCTTCTACCTTGAACGATTTACGCTAAACGCTGCGCCTAAATAGCCTCTATCATATATATCATCCTTGGTTTATTTGATAAACATTTTTCCGAAAATGCCTGGCCTTTTCTCACGTCTCAAGTCCAAGGACGGCAAGTCCAAGAAAAATGGTGCCGGCGACACCCCAGATTTGCTTCCACAGAAGCCAAAATGGGACGATGCCTGGACTCGTAAGACGGTTGAGCCTGAAGAAATTCGAGAGTTGCTACACGGTTGCACTGAGGAACTCAAGTCGCGAGGTATGACATATGACATTACTCCATGCCAGATTGTCCTGCAGCTTTCCCTGCTTCCATTGATCCGTCGCACAGAGCCCTCTACTAATATTTCTTCGTAGGCCTTGATCATCCATTCTTTCTGCTCCCTTTCCGACCGACTTCAAATCCAAGTGCTGTGCGCACTTTTGTCCGAAACTTCTTCAGCCAAGATCCCCCAGCTAGTGGAGAAGCACTGATTCAAGAGCTACGTATGACGGAGCCTATGGTAGGTGTCTCTCAAGTAAGGTGGCTAAGTTAAAGTGCTCACACAATCATAGGTCATCGCAGGAGTAGTGAAATGGTGCTGGAGCCGTCTTCAAGGAGGTCTTGTTGGTTGGGATGCCTACGAATTGTTCAGAGTCGGTGAACGAGGTATGTGACACACAGTTAACCCGTGACATCTACTACTCTGTGGTATACGTAGTTACTAACTTTTGGGTGTGATTCAAAGACTCAAACATGGCCCGCGATTCATTCAAAACTTTTCTCCCCCTCAGCGTAGAAAACGCTGCACGCCAGCAGATAATTTTCGACTTCTTTGGTCTAATTGCGGCAGTGGCTGCGCATGGCAAGAACAACGGCTTTGGGGGTCGCAAGCTATCGCGTATGGCTTCATGGTGGGCTTTTGAGCATAATGACACGGGTAATGGCTTTGATGGCGGCTACGGCGCGTGGCTCACGTATGATAAATCATTAACTCTGAATATGGAGATGAACTTTGTGGTGCTAATTGCGCTTGCAGTGCTGCCGATGCTACCAGTCACCTCTTCTTCGCTTATCTGAGGTCACTTTCCCCTGAGCAAAACCCCACGGGAATTACGATGCTGCCTAGATCACTCCAGAAGCTGCTTCAGGAAACGGAATACCCTCCGCAAAGACCGGAATTGCTTTTGATCAAGACGAAAAAAGTGGCCATGATCGTCGAGACCGTTTCGCCGACGCCATTCGCCTTGCTTCGGAGGGCAGACCACTTCCAATATCGTGACTCGGACAGAGAACTTCAGGAGTTTTCCAGTTACGAAGATCCTGTGCAGGCGCTAACAGAAGAATGTCAGCGAGTGCTCAAGGCAATCTCATCAGCTAATCAATCACAAGCATCTAGTGTAAAACATTCCACGAACCTACGAGATGCTTCTTGGTCTCGATTTGAGGACATTGGATTCGCCAGCTCCTTAGAGGATGAAGAGGATGACGATGGGAGCGCCTTACCAAGCAGAAGAGTACAGCAACTTAAACAGTTCCACGGCCTTCGCACGAGTCCGTTATCTGGCGGGAACGGGCTGGCACGCCCGACTACCCCTTCGTGGGCAGACTTTTTGTCGGCCGGCTTTGTAGACGACAATCAGGCAAGGCCCAACTATCTTCTACCGCCTGACAAGGTTCTCCCACCTTTATCAGCGGATTCTCGTCAACACAGCTCTCAATCCCATCACCCAAGACTCGAGAGTGAGCAGGTTGAGCCAGGAGAGCTTGCCAGCATCAAAGTTATCGACCTAGATGATGCTTTTTGGTGGGTATGGATGACCAGCCTTGCGCCCGAAGAGACCCCCGAGCGGAAGTCTGTCTTTGGCAGATGCGCTGTTGTTGAGACTCAAATCCGCGGCTGTCGTTGGCTTGTTGTAGAGGAGATCATTGCAGGTGCAGCTCCTGACGCTCACGAAGGAGCCTACATTGCTGAGAAGAAAGGCCTGTTCTCTTGGACAAAACGCTCTAAAACTGTTTCTCGACATAAGAAATCATTGGACAAGGGCGAAAAGGGCGCAGCCGCAAACGTCAACGATAGTAAGACAAGCATTGGCCCAGATGCGCATGCTAGGGTTCAAGCCAAGGCTGCACAGCTGAGGGCTATGCAGGACCAAGAGGATCAACGTCAACAACCTATCCCCCGCCGCGGCCGTACTGATGCTGAGTTGCTGGCTGAAAAGACTAACAGCGTTTTCACCCTCCAGCCCACCATCTTGGGTGAGGCCTCTTCGGCCATGAAATGGGTCAAGAAATACGACAAGGGTACCATCAAGGATGTCTACATGACCGACGACAACGCAGGTCGAGGAAAGCCTTTATCTCCCTCGCCATTTGAAGTCGTCCACAGCCAAGAAGCCTCTGGTGAAGATGCTAGCGATAAACTTGCCTCTCCAGAAGTGCCTCCAAAAGATAATCTTCTCACACCAGCTGCTTCGCCTCTACCTCGGGGGCCTTCTGCCCTATCTTTGGTTCCTGAAAGTGTCCAGGAGGAGTCACGTTCTCGATCCCCTCTTCCGGATAAGGCCGAAACTCCTGTACCTACAACTTCTGAACAGACTAAGCTGGAATCTAGCCTACCCACACCACCCAAAGAAGAGCCCGCTGCGCGGGTTACCTCACCCACTTTCAATGGCAACGTCGCGCCCTATGAGTCTCCACGCAGCCCAGAGGGTACAAAGCAACAGAGGGGCTTCCGAAAGCTGTTTGGTCGCAAGAAGCGCAACTCTAAGAATCTTGAAAATGTCACGAGTGATTTGAACAAGATGCTGGAGCAGAACGCTCCAAAGGCATCTCTTGAACAGCCAGTTGCGAGCCCTACCACCGCCTCACCGCCAAATATAGTCAAAGAACCGGAAGTGCCAGTCGAGACGGTGCCTGTCGAGGAGCCAATTCGCGAGCCATCACGGGACCCGTCAATCGATAATGATGCTACTCACGCTGATGACCATGATGTTGCGGAGCCCGATAATGATTTCTCTAAATTCAACCAAGGCCCTCTGGCCGATCAACCAGCCTTTATTCCAGAAGAGGACGAGGAGGATGAATTTGAGGATGCGGTACCAGCCCCAATTGCTCCCCCTACTCGCCAGGCACCCACCAGACCCGCTCCAAGACTACCCATACCCGTGAAAGTACCTGGTAAAGAGGGGCTTAGCATTAGTACGAGCCCTGGTATCCAGGACCGATGGGCTCAGATCCGCAAAAATGCGGCTGAGCGAGGTGCTCCTCGCCAGACTGAAGACCCCAGTCTTACAAAACCCAGCAAAGAAACTGATGGTGATGATGATACTAGTGGAGAAGAGTGTACGTGACCAACAATCCTAGTCTTTATATGTGAATGACGCACTAGATACTAACCGTGCTTACAGCAATTGAGGCTCGAGTCGCACGCATCAAGGCTCGGGTTGCTGAGCTAACGGGTAATATGGAGGGCACATCAGTTCCTCTCCGTAACTGAGCGAACAAGCCAAAAGCAGTTGATCCGTTCGATATCTAAACTGTCGTATAAAAAATTTCACTTTCTCTTTACTAATTTCTACCGCAACTTGATACCACTCATCGTCATTTTTTCTTCTTCAAATACAAACAGAGATACGATACAATGTGCAGCGTTTCATTTTAATATTAGTCGACGCCCTCTCTCTGCGCCTTTTATTTTCTATTTTCATTTATTTCGAACATATACGTGATACCACCAAAAAAGTGATGAAGATAAGGTGGAAAAGAAATCAAAAAATTTCATTAAGGGAATTATAAAAAACTTTCCATTGTCGTCTAAATTCATCTTTCATCTTGAACGACAAAAAGAGGGCGGAAAAAAAGACTATGCTGAAGAGGTTCAATCGTTTGGAATTTCATCTTTGGTAATTTTTTTTTTTTTCTCTACCTTGTTTTTGATCCGGGATATAGCTGTCATGTTTTCTTCTTTCCTTTTTTCCTTTTTTCCTTTTCCTGAATCTTTTTGAGTTCTGTTGTTTCTGCTACAAGGAGATGGACATTGAAAGGCTCAATACGGATGTCATTGATGAATAATCCTTTAGGGTTATTTGAAGCCTGATAGATAGACTCTGAGAATGCAAAGAAGAAAAACTACGCGTGCCTAGTTGTTACGAAATTTTGATATGTGATTTTTCTAATTTAAAAAAAATAAGAAAAGAAAAGGTGACGATGAACTTATTTATGTATCAATGAATAGCTAGGATGTTAACTCCATGTTACATAGTTGGCTGTTTAGATCAGTCGTCATCCTCGTCTCTATTTACCATTGAAATAGAAACTCGATGCTCATCATCAGAATCGTATCGGGGTGGTAGGGGTGTCTCTGAACCAGCCGTTTTAGTCGGCACAGGCCGTCGAGAGATTTTGAATTCTTGCAGAGGAGCTGTCTGGCGTCTTGGTAAAGGAGGGGCGACATCATCAGCATTATTTATAACAGGAGGCGCGGACCCAGTCTGCCGAGGAGGAAGAGGTGGGTCGTCTAGCTCAGGCTTGCTGTTGTTAATCGGCCGTCTGGGAATTGATGGGTTGGCGGGCTTGGTCTGTGGCATGAGAGCTGGCGGTGTGATTGGCATGCCTTGAAGGGAGTCAGTAGACTTGTTATCAACATTAGACTCGACGCCATGTTTGGCTTCAATGTCGATGAGATTTTCCTCTTGCTTTTTCATCTGGATGACGTCGTCACTTTCAATATCCTTCCCGGCTCTGACACCTACGAAGCCGCATTTGCGCAAGATCTCGCCTGTCAGGGAGGGATAACGAAGATGGCCGCTAACGCTCTCGCTCAGGTTCACGTTTACAATACCATTGACGCCTTCAATAGCCTGCAGGCCGGCGACGCCGAGGGCGAGGCTATGCATACGGTAGATGAATCCCAGGACCATGTCATTTTCAGAGTAGACGTTGAAGATCTTGCCTGAGACGACAGGACGGATGGCCCGCCAATGAGCTGAATTTGACGGAGCTGGAGTGCCGATAATGACGACGGTATCGATTAGGCCAAAGGCATGCCGCTCGGCTAGAGACTGCAAACAAGCGTGGATTGTTGTCGCGCCGAGAGAGTAGCCCATGAGGGTCACAGGCCTTTCTCCTTGGACTTTGTTGATGAGTGCATCGGCGAGGAGCTGTCCGGCTTTCTGAGAACGATTGCTGGCGCGGTTGAATGGATTGTCTACGTTGGAAGCTACAGCCAAAACTTGTATCGGCCAAAGAGCAGCCCATAGCGTTGCAAGCACAGTCCGCTTGATGACTTCCGACTTAAAAGCTGTCCAGGCAAAAGAGCGGACGAGGTCGTTCAACGCTGTCCCCAAACTAAGAAGAACCTTCATCTCGTAGCGCAGAGCGAAAACCTCCGTATCGGTGCTGAGAATGCGCCATGGCTTCTTGATGTCATCTTCTGATATAAGCCAACCGTTGATTCCTATGGTGACTCGAAGTCGGCGCTGCTCCTTCTGTTCCTTGGGTATCTCTTCTGGGTTATCTGTTGTGAGCTCCTCTTTGAGAGGGAGGAAGCGGAAGTCTTCCACCTCTTTTGCGTAATTGTCCATCATTCCACCCTGTAAAAAAGTAAAAGAAAGAAAGTTAGCGTCTAAACTCTTTTGTTGTCAATATATCAGTATCTCTCAACTTACAGTCATTTTGGCCCCGTAAGCTCCAAAGAGAGTCCCAACCAAAGCTCCGTTCATCCAAAAGATGCCCAGAAAACTTGCAACACCGCCCAAACCAACGCCCCCAAGCACACTCCCAATAGCTCCAGCAACAAGTGGAGCGGCCAAGCCTCCCGTAACCCCAATAACTGCGGCGCCAGCTACAGATGCTAGCCCAACTTTCCAAAAGCGGCTGACTTTATTCTGCTGTCGACGCTTGGCGGCTTCGGCGTCGGCGGACATGGCTTCCTGCTGGTCCTTGTCGGCCGTGGAAGACTCCATGAGAGACATGGCGATTTCTGCCTCTGTCTTGTTGAGGAAAGTTTGATGAAGTTCTAGTGATGAAGCTAGATAAAGTGCCAAGGCACGAGAGTGAGCAGAATATTTCCCAGTGGATAGAAGTAATAACAGGACACAGCTGAGGGCTTCCTCTCGGTCCTCGACGGGTAAGGTTGTCAGTCCAGTTGGCGTCGGCTTGTATGCTGACTGTAACATGGATAAATCCTCCGTTTCATCTATCAACGTGCCATCCACATCAACCAACTGACCATCATTGCTAGGTATATCCATCTGCCTCTTGTCCAGTGCCTCACGCCGTGCGTTCCTCTCCGCCGTAATCTTTTGCGTGTCTTCCACATTCACAATCTCTTCAAGCTTAGATACCACTTCATCACGCCATTCGAGTGTGTACGTCAATGCAGCTCTTAGAGATTTTTCTGCTGCCTTGGTGGTCTTGGCTCTCGACCGCGGTGAGCGCTGAGGCTTGCCACTTTGAGATACAGAGCTCCCCGCCTTCCCGCTTGAATCCGGAGATGGAGATTCATCTTCTCTATTAGTTTCATTCTCTAGAGTAATAGATCCTAATTCATCGGGATGAGACTGTAGCTCAGAGATCATATATGATATAATTTCTTGGACAAGAGCCAACAATGCCTTTCGCCTGGCGGGGTTTAAAGTGATGACGATCTGGCGTGGATCTGCGCATAGTGGCGCCATGATTGATGTATCTGAAAAGGCCTTCCGCAATGCCTCTTTAACCGTATTGATAAATGGATTACTGCCACTCAATATATGTAGGCCCTAAAATTCGATGTTATCTGTTGTTGTAAGGTGACGATTGATTGAGTGTTGAGATTAAAAGCCTGCCGTAGCGTATATTACACGTCATGCACTGGCTAATTGGTCAACATCCTTGAATGCCGGCACGGGCTATCAGATCTTTCAGCAGAGGTCGTCTAATAGCATGCCTTAACGAGGCAATAATTGACATTGTTGAGAAAGGCGGGAACCCGTTCTAGGAGGATGAATATGATGGATCGAAATAGAACTCATTTACATAAAAATAAAAACTTCATAGGTACATATGTACTTATGCTTTTTTGGTCGCGTGCCTTTTCACTATTGAGCAATAATCCAACAAAGTCTTTTACTTAACACATCACGTAGATTCAAATGTTCACCGATGCTTCAATAACTCGAACCAGGCTCACCTGTCTATAGGTAAAGCAAAAAATGTAACCCTTCTCCGGAAGAGAAATCTCCGGGGACGGAGTCGAACCGCCGACATTCTGATGAGATGTTTTCCATTACAGTCAGACGCCATGAACCAACTAGACCACCCAGAGTAGAAGAGTTGACTTGGGTTAAACTAATTGCTACTAAGAGGCTGCTCTGCTACTTTTAGTTAGGAAGAGACGCTAACCTTGTTAGTGAATGATTTTACTTGAGATCGCTAGCCAGATAAGCACTGGATAGTATTATCGCCCCACTAAAAAAATTCCATTCTTTTCCTAAGCAGAGAGCCAGCCCGTCACTGGTGCTCTTCAAAAACAGCAATTTCTTGTTCTCCATCTCAAAGGTCATGTCCATTATTATCGCCTACTGTAGAGCGGTCCTCCCATTTTTAGGCACGGCAGCCGGGCCATCAATTCCTTCGGCACAATGAATGCGCACGCGATTCTCTCCGCCCAAGGTTGGCGAGGAACGGGCCATTCTCTTCACAGGACGGACGACGCAATCGGACTCGCAAAGCCTCTTCTACTAAATCGTAAAGCCAACACTAAGGGCCTTGGAAATACAAAACACTTCACAAGCGATCTATGGTGGATGAATGCCTTTGATGAACAATTAAAAGGCCTCGATACTTCCAAAGAAGGCCAAGTCATACAGACCGTCAAGACTGGCAGGCTCAATTCGCTTAACAAGGGACTCGTATCGAAATACTCAGTATACGCTTCATTTGTTCGCGGCGGATTTCTCGATGGAACCATTAGCGCAGAAATGACGGATGACTTGACTTCGACTAGCGCAGAGTCAGATAACCTCGGTGAGAGGGAAACAGGATCGACAAAGCCAAAGGCCATGAAATCTAAAAAAGAAACTAAAGAGGAAAAAATAGCTCGAAAAGAGGAGAAGAGGAAGCGAAAAGAGGCTCGAGCCCTAAGAAGAGCAGCAAAGCTCGAAAGAAGACTGAAAAGAGCCCAGTTGAAGAAGGATACTTCCGATTCTAGCAGCAGTAGGAAAGAAGAAAAGCTTCTTAGGCGTGCTGAAAGGCAAGAAAAGCGCAGGAGGAAAGAATTAGAAAGGATGAAAGCCTCAGGGGCCTGATGGAGTCGGAAGAGATAATGTAAACCGCATTAGCAGGGAGTTTGGCTCATATTTTCAACGCACAAGGGATACCCAAATAGACAGCATTTCAAGTTTATATTTCTTTGGAAGCTTTGCCCGGCTTACCGGACAATATCCAGGGCCTTCTATCCCAAAATTCATCCTTGATGATGTCTATGTGCTCCACGACTATTCTTGCCTTGGCTCTACGCTTCTTGTCTTTTTCGGCCTGTGATTTTGATTGCGCCACAGGCTCTGCGAGAGCATTTACTGCAGCAATTTCATTGTGGCTATCAGGCTCGACCAGTTCATACTATGAATGTTAGTCTTTGGTAGTTAAACATTATGTGTAAAGCCTCACTTCTCTGAATATAACGCTTCCTTTTTTAAACATTTCCGGCTCATTGTTATAGTTAATGTGGAAACGCGAAAAGAGTATTTCATTCTTATCCGCGGCTAAAGTTCCCTATTGTTTCATATCAGTATATGAACACAGAACAGGAGAGAGAATACTCACAGCAAGTGTTTTTTCTGCCTCTTTGTTATCAAGGCCTCCAAGCTGTATCAGAGCCCAAAAGGATGTGTTATACAGATTATTAATATGACCTTATTTGTTAGTTTAATTAAAAAAAAAAGGTTTGCCTAGGAGATAGATGTCATCTCACAGTCTGCTTGTCTCCAGCTCATATAATCCCGAAGGTTTTGGACAGTCGGATAGCATACAGCTCGTCCGTCAAAAGTTGGAAGGGGAAATGAGAGGGGAGTATCTGGAAAATATGATGACCAAGAAAAAACATAGTTTGCCGTAAATGTTGAGACAATTGTGCTAACGAGTTTACTAAAGGTTCTCAGTTGATATGAATGGTGTAGGGTAAGTCAGGATCTCGCACCTTGCTCTCCTCTCAAATAGATTGCTGGACTTGTGAAAGACAAAACTATAATATATTAGCCTGAAACCCGTCAATTACGCTTGCAGAGAAGAAAATAATTACCTATATTCGTCACTAATTCCGTAGGCAATGGTGATCTCTGGCAAATCAGCCACGACAGCCTTGGCTGCCACGTTCATAAGATCGAGTGCTCTCTTATCATTTGGCTTTTCAAATCCATATTTTGCACACATCCTTGAACGAAATTATTAGAAAAGTAAAACGCCAAAATGGTGCTTTAATGCCTTTACTTGGTAAATCCTCTTCCATCTATTCGTACTACAATCCATGTGTTAAGGAGGAGGGAATCTGCCTGCTCGAAATATCGAACATATTCAAACCTAGAACGATAATTAGTTTTTTAATTAGAGACGAACATTACCAAGTAGAGGGGAAAATTGTACTTTGAATTGGCCATTTTGTGTAATAATGGCGAATGAAACGCGTTCTAAACTTGTAAAAGAAAAGGTTTGTTACTCATTTAAGAGTTATAGAGAAGATACCGAATACTTGTGCGTCATGCTAGTGCACATCCCCGCGGTGGAGTACTTCTTTATTAGATCTACACCTGGAATTAAAGCCATTTATTAGATGCACCCCTCTTGTTGGCGTACGGCTGAGCTGCCAATCTAGGAGAACTTTCGTCAGCCTTGCATGCGAAGCCATTCTTCGCATCTTGTGCCAGGAGTTCCCTAGGAGCCTTCTCGCGTCTCCCTGCTGCTATCTATCATGCCGCTCTGGTGCTATCTAAAGGTCCCATATCTCTTACCGCGACGATGAATCTCCTTCTTTCCGATGACTACCTTCTCCAGGATTATCCTGAGAGTATGACGAGCACGATCCGGTCCGGCCATGCAACGATGCTAAGATTTAACCGCAAGGGTGACTACCTTGCATCCGGTCGAGTGGATGGAACTGTCGTTGTTTGGGATCTGGAGACAATGGGAGTTGCTCGGAAGATGAGAGGGCATAACAAGAGTATTACATTCCTAAGTTGGTCAAGATGCGGAAGATATCTTTTATCGACATGCCAAGGCTGGAAGGCGATACTTTGGGATCTCGAGACTGGACATCGCCATCGTGAGGTGCGCTTTCGTGCTCCTGCCTATATGGCTGAGCTCCATCCGTGGAACCAGTATGTGGACTTTATAATCTTTGTAAATTAAAGTACCCCATTTACTCACTGCCCTAGCAACCTCTTTGTCGCGTCTCTATTTGAAGAGCAGCCGCTACTTGTCGATATTTCGGAACCTGTAGATGTCAAACGCGTTTTCCCGTCCGCGCCAAAGCGACCGAATACCGAGAGCGATATCGCCCTTAAAGAGAAACAAGCAAAGGAAGATGCAAAGCAGATGACAACGTCTGCCATCTGGACTGCGACGGGCGATCACATTATCGCAGGAACAAGCAAAGGCAAATTAAACATTATCGACGCCAAGACACTCGAAATCATATACTCGGAAAAAATTTGTACAGGAGTAATTACGACTATGCGAATAACAGGATCTGGCCGTGATCTACTCGTAAATTCACAGGATCGCATCATCCGTACATTTCGAATACCTAACCTATCGGTGGAGGGTCTGGATCCCGATACAATACAGCTGCCTCTCGAACATAAGTTCCAGGACGTTGTTAATAAACTGTCTTGGAACCATGTCACGTTTAGTGCAACGGGTGAATACGTGGCAGCATCTACCTACAATAACCACGAGCTTTACGTCTGGGAGAGGAATCATGGCAGCTTAGTGTGCATGCTTAAAGATCCGAAAGAGGAGCAAGGGGTCATTGAATGGCATCCTTCTCGTCCACTCTTGGCAGCTTGTGGGTTGGAAACAGGCCGCATATACATATGGTCCGTCATTAGTCCTCAAAAGTGGTCAGCGCTGGCGCCAGACTTTGCCGAGGTTGAAGAAAATGTAGAATACATGGAGCAGGAGGACGAATTCGACATATATGCACAAGAAGAAATTCATCGAAGGCGGCTTGACGCAGAGGATGAAGACGTGGATGTGCTAACGGCTGATCCCACTAAAGAAGGAGATGATCTGGAGGACTTTCGCATGCCCATCTTATTTACCCTGGGCGAAAGCGATAGTGAAGACGAGTTTGTTGCGGTTTCGACTGGAACTATGCGACGAAGGAGTCCTGGAGAAAGTCAAGCTGATCTAAGCGCTGGAGCAGAATCTACCGCTCCGGTGCGCAGGAAGGGAGGTGCAGGAAATAGGGGAGGGAGAAGCAAGAAGAAGTGATTTGATGCTTAGGGTCGATTTGAGTGGCATTTTTTGATACCTTGTGTGTACCAGCAGCAAAGAGAACGGGAAATAGACATAGTAATCACGACCTGGGTAATAGAGTATGGAGTTTTTTATAGAGTCAAAATGAATATAATATAACTTGTAACTTGTAATGGTGCAGCTAAGAACAGGGGGTGAGGCTGATGTGAAACCTGAAATCCATTACATTGAGTCACCGGCGACACTCAATAATGCGGCGCTAACTAAGCTTGTTGGCCACGGCTGCATTGTACTCGTAGGTGTGGATAGTGAGCTAAGTTTTGAGCCTGACAAAAATATTGAATATTCTTCCTAGTGAAAGTTCAAGCAATAGGCACTGTATTTTATTGTCCGAAGATCCTCCTTTCCACAGCACGTCTGAAAAGGTACTTTACTAAGCTATGGCCTGAGGCAGAATTTTCTGCGGGCGCAAAGGAGGAATTGATCCATACAGGGTTTAGCGCCATCGAGGCAGCCAGCCAAGCGCCTCACGTCCAGAACTTTCAGGCTTCTCCTACTCATCTCGCCTCAACCACGACAAAAACTTTGCCCGCGGTTCAAAAATCATCACCAAGCGTGTCGGACATCGAGTCTGGCGCCCAGCAGCATATCAATAAATACGATACGATACGCCGACCTGCGATTTACGTGTTTATACGGCTTCAGAGCTGGAGGCGACGGGGGAGATCTGCCGTGAGGTTCTCCTGGGCCGCTGGCCAGGATTGGCGATCAAGAGAACGCCATCTCTCAACAACTCTTAACTGCTCTTGCCATCGATTTTTCAGTTTCTAGCGATAAGAAATTGTCGTCTTTTGGTTTTGCTCCGTGTTTTACTTCGCGCCTAGACTTTTTACCGCGACGACAAGGCGCGTGCTGCTTTTTGTCGCCTTCACCGATCCTTTTCAGCTTTCAATCTTTGTTTTTTTTTTTTTTTTTTTTTTTTTTTTTTTGCTTGAAAATTTGCAACGCCCTCGACAATGGCGAACCTTTATTTTACCCACTCGAGCGCACCGCTCAAGACGGTGCAGGAGATTCAATTTGGACTCATGTCTCCCGAAGAGATTAAGAACATGAGCGTGGCACACATTTTGTACCCCGAAACGATGGAGGAAGGTGGCACAAAGCCGCGCGATGGTGGCCTCAACGACCCTCTCCTTGGCTCGATCGACCGACAATTCAAGTGCAAGACCTGCACGCAGGCAATGGGCGAGTGCCCCGGCCATTTTGGACATATTGAATTGGCAAAGCCTGTATACCATCCTGGCTTCATCAAGAAAGTCAAGAAGATCCTGGAGATTGTCTGCCACAACTGTAGTAAAGTTTTGGCCGATGAAGTTGGTCTTCTCTCTTCCATGAAGCCTTTGCCTCACTGGATGCTAACCTGAACTTTCCAGAGCGATCCTGAGTTTGTCGCGGCAATCAATACTCGAGATGCTAAACTCCGTTTCAAGCGGGTATGGGCGGTCTGCAAGAAAAAGCGGAGATGCGAGAATGAGGATCGAACGGACAAGAACAAAGACGAAGAATTTGCACCTGGCATGAAGCCCCTACCCGTCGAGAGCCATGGTGGCTGTGGCAATGTGCAACCCCAAGTGCGGCAGGTTGCCCTTCAACTTAAAGCCGCCTTCGAAGTGGCTCAAGAGGATGGCCCCAAGAGGAAAGAGACGGCGCCCATCACCCCGGAGATGGCTCATAGCATCCTTCGTCGCATTTCCGAAAGCGACCTTCGCAACATGGGACTCAACTCGGACTACGCTCGTCCTGAATGGATGATCATCACTGTTCTTCCGGTTCCTCCACCACCGGTTCGTCCTAGTATCTCTATGGACGGTACTGGAACTGGTATGCGTAATGAAGATGACTTGACATATAAACTGGGCGATATCATTCGTGCCAATGGTAATGTCAAGCAGGCAATTCGCGAAGGTTCGCCGCAGCATATCGCGCGGGATTTTGAAGAGCTTCTTCAATATCACGTTGCCACTTATATGGACAATGACATTGCTGGCCAGCCTCGTGCTTTGCAGAAGAGCGGTCGCCCTGTCAAGGCTATTCGTGCTCGCCTTAAGGGCAAGGAAGGCCGTTTGAGAGGTAACCTGATGGGTAAACGTGTTGACTTCTCGGCTCGTACTGTTATTACTGGAGATGCCAATCTGTCTTTGCACGAAGTCGGCGTTCCTCGTAGTATTGCTAGGACGTTGACGTATCCTGAGACGGTGACGCCTTACAACATCAGCAAGCTGCATCAATTGGTGGAAAATGGCCCTAATGAGCATCCTGGTGCTAAATATGTCATCAGGTCTGACGGTACCCGTATTGACCTGCGACATCATAGGCGGGCGGCTCAAATCTCTCTGGAGTATGGCTGGAAGGTTGAGCGTCATCTAATGGACGGTGACTACATTATCTTCAATCGTCAACCGTCGCTCCACAAGGAATCCATGATGGGTCATCGTGTTCGGGTCATGCCTTACTCTACCTTCCGACTCAATTTGTCTGTCACTTCTCCTTACAATGCTGATTTTGACGGTGATGAGATGAATCTTCACGTTCCTCAGAGCGAAGAGACCCGTGCTGAGGTTAAAGAGCTATGCTTGGTTCCAAACAACATTGTTTCGCCTCAAAAGAATGGCCCTTTGATGGGTATCGTCCAGGACTCCCTTGCTGGCGCCTACAAGATCTGCCGACGTGACACATTCCTTGACAAGACTCAGGTCATGAATCTCATGCTTTGGGTCCCTAACTGGGATGGTGTTATCCCGCAGCCGGCTATCCTGAAGCCAAGACCTCGATGGACTGGCAAGCAAATAATCAGCATGGTCATTCCCAAGGAAATTAGCTTGCATGCTCCGGAAGACAAGTCTGATGCTCCTCTCAAAGATTCTGGATTGCTGATTCAAGCTGGTGAGCTCATCTATGGTCTCATGAAGAAGAAAAGCATTGGTTCCGCTTCAGGTGGTGTCATTCACCTCTGTTACAATGAGCTCGGGCCTGATGGTGCCATGGCGTTCCTTAATGGGGTTCAGCAGGTCGTCGCCCACTGGCTTTTGCACAATGGCCACAGCATTGGTATTGGTGATACCATCCCGGACAAGCAGACAATTGAGAAGATTCAGGCGCACATTGACACCCAAAAGGCTGAGGTTGCCAGGCTGACAGCAATGGCCACGGCCAACGAATTGGAGGCTTTGCCTGGTATGAATGTCCGAGCGACATTTGAGAACAAGGTTTCCATGGCTTTGAATATGGCTCGTGACCAAGCCGGTACTACGACTCAAAAGAGTTTGAAGGATTCAAATAACGCTGTGACCATGTCTGAGTCCGGTTCGAAAGGATCGTCTATCAATATTTCTCAGATGACTGCGCTTGTAGGACAGCAAATTGTCGAAGGAAAGCGAATTCCCTTTGGCTTCAAATACAGGACCCTACCACACTTTACCAAGGATGACTACTCTCCTGAAGCTCGTGGGTTTGTGGAGAATTCTTACCTCCGTGGTCTAACACCATCTGAATTCTTCTTTCACGCCATGGCTGGTCGTGAAGGTCTCATTGATACTGCCGTCAAGACTGCTGAAACTGGTTATATTCAGCGACGTCTAGTCAAGGCTCTGGAAGATCTAAACGCTCAGTACGATGGAACGGTTCGCAATTCTCTGGGTGATATTATTCAATTCCTTTACGGCGAAGATGGTCTTGATGCCATGTGCATTGAGAAACAGAAGCTTGGTATTTTGAAGATGTCAGACGAAGCTTTCGAGAATAAATATCGACTTGATCTGGCCAATCCTCCGGATTGGTTTAGAAAGGACTACGAATATGGGAATGAATTGACTGGCGACAAAGCTTCCATGGCCCTTTTGGACGAAGAGTGGGATGCACTTCTTGTTGATCGTCGCGAGGTACGCCAAATAAATCGTTCCAAGATGGGTGATGAGATGATGCAACTCCCACTCAATATTGGCCGTATGATTGAGACAGCCAAGCGCGTGTTTAACGTGAAGGCCAACGACCGAAGTAACCTGAGACCCTCTGACGTTATCCCTGTTGTGAGGGACGTCATCGGCAAACTGAAGATTGTTCGGGGTGATGATCCAATTTCCCACGAGGCAGATGCAAGTGCCACAATTCTCTTTAAATCTCTAGTGCGCTCTCGATTGGCCTTCAAAGAGGTAGTGAAGGAGCATCGGCTGAACAAGCTCGCTTTCGACCACGTGCTTGGCGAACTCCAAAACAAATGGGATCGATCTTTTGTCAATCCTGGTGAAATGGTTGGCGTTCTTGCAGCTCAGTCGATTGGTGAGCCTGCTACCCAGATGACGCTGAACACTTTCCATTTTGCTGGTGTGTCTTCCAAGAACGTTACCCTTGGTGTCCCCCGACTCAAAGAAATTCTGAATCTTGCCAAAAACATCAAGACGCCAAGTATGGCTGTCTATTTGGATACTCCTTTAGCTAAACAGGAGCAAGCGAAGAAGCTGCGAAGTTTGGTTGAGTACACAAACCTGCGGTCAATTACTTCCGTCACAGAAATTTACTATGATCCGGATGTTCAATCTACAACCATTGCAGAGGATGTTGATATGGTCGAGTCCTACTTTTTGATTCCAGATGACAGTCAGGATACCATTGATCAGCAGTCGAGGTGGCTTTTGCGTATCACTCTTGACAGGCAAAAATTACTTGACAAGGAAATCAAGATTGACGATGTTGCCCAGCGCATTAAGGAAGAATATCCTAATGATCTGGCCGTTATCTTCAGCGACAACAATGCAGATGAACAGGTTATTCGTATCCGCACTATTCGACAAAACGAAGAAAAGGATGAAGATGGCGAAAAGAAGATTGAAGATGATGTGATGCTTAAGCGCCTTGAAGCCCATCTCCTAGATACATTGACATTGCGAGGTGTGCCTGGTGTTGAGAGAGCTTTCTTGACCAAGGGAACCCGTCTTGTTGAGGCTGCTGACGGATCTGAACTTGCGCTCAAAGATGATCCTCGATGCACTCAATGGTATCTAGATACTAGCGGCTCGGCTCTCCGTGAAGTGTTGGCTGTTCCAGGTGTTGATCCTACGCGAACCTACACAAATGACCTGTGGCAGGTTGTTGAGGTTTTCGGTATTGAAGGTACTCGAGCTGCCTTGGTGAAGGAGCTGACGGCCGTTTTGGCCTTTGATGGTTCCTACGTCAACCATCGACACATTGCTCTGCTGTGTGATGTTATGACCTACCGGGGAAGTATATCTGCCGTAACTCGACACGGTATCAATCGAGCAGACACTGGTGCGCTGATGCGTTGTTCATTTGAAGAGACAGTTGAAATTCTTCTTGAGGCAGCGGCCACAGGTGAGCTTGATGATTGCCGTGGCATATCTGAAAACGTTATGCTCGGCCAGATGGCTCCTATGGGTACCGGCAACTTTGATGTCCTGCTGGATCCGAAGATGCTGGAAACAGTCATCTCGGACAATTCTCGCATGGGCCTTATGCCAGGTATGCCTGTCAAGGAGGGAGAAGTTGAGGGCGCAGCTACCCCTTACGATACTGGGTCTCCTATGGCCGACTCTGGCTACCTCAGTCTCAATTCTCCTGCAGCCGGAAACTTTTCGCCTATTCAGGGCGCAGGATCAGAGACACCTGCTGGATTTGGAACGGAGTATGGCGGTGGTGGCTTTGGTGGTATTGGCTCTATGAGCCCATACTCCATGCGTGGAGCGACCAGCCCATTCAGCACTTCTCCAACATCACCATTCAGTTCAGGCATGGGCGGCTATTCTCCTTCATCACCCAACGCTGGGTACTCGCCCACATCTCCAATGATCGATGGCGGCGTTGGTCGATATGCAACATCACCATCATTCAGTCCTTCCTCACCATCTTTCTCGCCTACATCGCCAATGCTGCGACCGACAAGTCCTGCTAGCCCCAACTATAGTCCCACGTCGCCAAGTTACTCGCCTGCATCGCCATCATCGCCAAGGCACTACTCGCCCACGTCGCCGGCTCAATTCAACTCACCCACTTCGCCTAGCTATTCACCTGCTAGTCCCAATTATAGTCCTGCCTCTCCTAACTTGCATGGAGCTGGCGCTACTTCTCCATCATATTCTCCAGCTTCTCCCTCGTGGTCTCCGACATCTCCAGAGGCTTACTCACCTACGAGTCCAAGCTTCTCCAAGAGCCCTGGGTCGCAGCAATCTCCAACTAGCCCCAGCTACTCACCTACTTCTCCATCGTTTTCTCCTCGGACCCCCGGCCCGGGAGCCTCTGGAAATCAATAGTAAGTAGTACTGTCTGAGGATGAAAATCATTTACCACGAGAGACTAACGTGTACTGTAGTTCACCTAATTCCCCAGCTAACGACTAAATTTATCCTATAATGCATACGAGGCACATTATGCCGTCGGTTTTCAGTTTCATCTTTTTTTTCTTCCATTTTTCCTTCTTTTTAAGTTCTCCTGGTGGAAGATTTGTGAGAACTCTGTCATGATAGACGTTTATGCAGGTGGTAGCAAAAACCAAAAGTGGAAAAAAAATTACACTTTATAAAAAAATTCGAGTCGTTCTGTCATTTCACAATGCTCTCAAAATAGAGAGAGGCTAGAAGGAACAGACGGCAGGTTTGCGACTGACAATGTATATTAGACACGAGGATGATGAGTTTTCCCTTGGAAGACTTGGACCGAGAGATATCTAGGGAGCTGTCCCAGATTGGAATCAGATTGCAAAACACAGTTATAAGCGAGGGGAAGCATACCTGTCACTGGAACCTGAACTTGAAAATGGATTGGCCTATTTGAAGGAAATGATGTGGTCCTGATCCCAAGTGCCATTGTTCCACCGTGAATGATTGCTTATTCTACCCATCGTGTTTTGTATATGATGTGTCCGGCCTTGATTGATCTTGATGTTTCTCTTTTGCAATCTGCGTTTTGCATTGTCAGCAGATTGGAAGTCGAGCTTGATTGCCTAGATACCCTGCTACGATATATATCAGAATAAAATTGTAGATGAATGTGATTTTCGACAGGACTAGATATACTGAATCTTATGACTTTGTTGATCTACCAATGCACTGTTTCATAAAGATCCTACTAGTTCTGCATGTATCTCCTTAAAGTGAACTTTTTTAACTAATCTTTATTATGAAATCCTAACATATAAATAAAGTAAGTACCTATTCAACTGGCGATATGCTCCCCCTTACATAGGAAAAATCTCCCCCAAGGCTATTTTGACTCTCCACCAATAGAGCACACCCGATTAGATTATAAAATGCTGCTGCTAAGAACAATAGTCTATCTATTATCTTGTCAGCACGTTCATTTTAGTGGAATAACTTGATATCTGAGGGATTCCGATAAGATGGACTGGTTCAACGAGGCTTCCTCAGCTTCCTTTGCCGCTTCCAAGTGCTGCAGCTTGAAAAGTTGAAGTACAATAGCGTGGCTTCTCCTATCTAACTGTTCCAACCAGATAGGATTTGCGACTAAAAAGAGTTTTTACTTTTCAATATTCTTAATTAAAATCCGCCAACTAACTCTGCTAATCGGTATGAACAAAAGGATGTAGAATGTATGAGTTGCGAGCAATCATACCACGGCAGCTATCTCCGCCCCCATCCATCGATTATGCTGTAAGGTCAGATTTCACATTCAACGAAGAGGAATTATTAATAATACGTGTGGCTGCTTAGGTTAAGGACCATGACAAATTTATGCATAGTATCTACTAGGTAGCTGGTGGTCATATAGTAGTAGTTCATGTATTGTGCGAACCTTGGCAAGAGTTTTGCTACCTGACCCGACATGTTGTAGTACTACATGCTGAACCAGGATCAAGTTTTTTTGTAAAATACTTGATACGAAAATAGTATTCACATCTTGCACTCATTTGCCCGGCAATACAAGCTTAAGTTGCGGGTTTATGGCGGGAAGAGCGGGAGGAACGTTGCATGAACACGCCGGCTAGCTGCCGGGAAACAAAAGATTGATGAAAGCAACGACGGATCAAAGCGGCAGTTTTTTATGAATGGATACGAGCCCGGAGATGGCAGACTTTAAATATTGTTTCTAAGTTTGCGACGGGACCAATAATTTAAAAAAAAAAAAAAAAACCAATGTGGAAAAAATTAAAAAAAAAAAAAAAAACCAATGTGGGAGATGATAATCAGCGACGATTGGGAGAGGGATGCGGAATAGGAGAGGATAAATGCATCCTATGCTGGTTGAACAAAGGGACGGGAGACCTAAACTAACATTTTCAATTAATGCCCAAGATATTATTAGAATCAAAAGCTGTGTTTGCTCAGGATATCTACGTTAGCTACTAAAGCGCAGAGCCATGTGGCTTATTTCTTTGTTTCTACAAGTTGGCCTGCCGATATGTGACCCGACTTGTTCACATGAAAGAAGAAGCTTCATGTTCATTTAAGTTGTAAGGATCACATGACTTACTAGAGATGCATGAGTGCATGCATGGCGTCAACAAGGCTTGCAACGAGTGGGCCAGACACCCTTTATTTGCTATACCGTTCGTTCTCTAGATTTAACTTTTTGTCCGTATACTTTGCAGCGTCACGCATCTTTCTTTCTTTCTCTCTCTTATTCCTTTCTGCTTAATTTTTTTTTTTTTTTTTTTTTTTTTTTTTTTTTTTTTTTTTTTTTTTTTTTTTTTTTTTTTTTTTTTTTTTTTTTTTTTTTTTTTTTTTTTTTTTTTTTTTTTTTTTTTTTTTTTTTTTTTTTTTTTTTTTTTTTTTTTTTTTTTTTTTTTTTTTTTTTTTTTTTTTTTTTTTTAAAAATTGAATAAAATGTGAACAAAACGTGGCCAGCGTGATGACCAACCAACAAAATCCAAATTGTCCTCTGAATCAGCCAAAGCCCACAAGAACATCTTTCACGGTTAGCCAGGCGGCCCGTTGCTGACATTGCGTAACCTTTGCTTTGACCATCGTGCCCGTCGGAGAAGACGCTGTGGGGAAAGCCGTAATTCTGTGAAACTCCCTCAGGAGTGTTCAGCCGCGGTCCTTTATTAGCGACCCGACGTATTTGACAAGCCCATGTGGTTAGCATATGAAAGCTTCCCGGCGAATGTAATGTATCAAGAGAAAGAAGAAGAAGAAGAAGAAGAAGAAGAAGAAAATGTACACATATGTATATTTCTTGTGACGCATTCGTGGCTGTGGATGGACTTGGCCTTGAAAAGGAGCCGACGGGCCTACGGCCGCATATGCGGCCAGGCTGTGTTTGGTCGATGACCAATGGTTAGAAGAAGTTGACTACTTTGGCCCACGAGGCAGACTATTTCTCAACGACAGGACAACGAGTAACGATCAGTTTAGGTAAATGGTAAAATAAATAGATATCGCTGTTAGATTTGGTGTGACGCTCTAGCTGTGCGTGGTCTATCTAGATTCATGCAGAAGGGCTTATGCCAAAAGAAAAAAAGAGGCCCCTGCAAATCCATCACGCCAATCATTGCATCATAGGTCTTTTGCTATATACATGCGCTATCATAACAAGAAATCATGTTGAGAGAGTAGTTGAAAGAGAAAAATAAAAGGAAAACAGTGAAAGAAGTTTGAAAGCAAAGATGGGATGAAAGTTCAACAGTAAAGGCAAAGGAGGAAAAAAAAGCAAACAAGTTGAAGGAAAAAAGAGAAAGAGTCTTTTAATTAATCATAAAGAAAAGGGGCAGAAAGGAGATGCGTAAAAATCAAGAGAAATATCCGTCGATAGTCCTCTTGCGAGGGATCAATCTGGTGTTAGGTTTCTGGATTAATTGGCTAGAGCCCTCAAGTTTTGTCTATGATTGAATGAGTAATAAGGGAAGAGAAGAAAGTGGGAAAGGTGGAAATAGAGAGAATAAAAGGAGAAATGACATGGGAAAGAAGAAGAAGAAAGATTGTAAAATTATTTTGAGAGCTGATAGGGGTCGCTCACAGCTAGCCCTGAGGCCAACTTGAGTGGAATTTGAGCTCTTCGTTGATGATGCTTCAACGGCCAGGATTGGGACACACAGGGCGTCCACAGTATCCCTCCCAAGTTTGAGTTCCTTGATCTTCGATTTTGGAGCAACCACAAGTTGGTTTCCGGTGAGACTCAGTAATAGTGCACCCGCAGTGGGTGTAGTGCTGTCGAATAACCCAGACACACATGTTGATACGGAATGGAGCCGGGGAGAGTAGAATAAAGGGCGTATGAGTGAGAGAGAGTGTGTGTGGCAGAAATTATTCGAGATGCTTGGATGGAATTGGCTGGCTAAGAAAAAGCATGTTGTTAGTATTTTGTTGTAAAATCACAAGTATGGAGAGGGATTTGGCGCATACAGAATTGTAGTTCTTGATGCCCGGTGTAGAGGTGCCAAAGATTGTCTTTTAAATGATTGACTCAAAGACTTAAAGATGGGTGGGATGCTGAGAGCTTGGATTCTTTTCTTCTTCTTCTTCTTCTTCTTCTTCTTCTTCTTCTTTTTTTTAAAAAAAAAAAAACAAGTTGTCTACAGGATTGTTTTAGATGTTGATGCTGAATGAAGCTTGAAGAGGAGATATCGAGAACCAGAGCAGATGTGTTTGTCGTTTATATATCTTGTGGAACGAAAGCCTCGGGACTGTATAGAGGCTGTGAATACCCAGACATTTGTTTGCTCATGTCGGCGTTCGTCCTTACCCAGAAACAAAGTCCCTTCAGGCGGAGTACAAGAAAGAACGTCCACTCGGTCAACTGATGTACAGGTAATGTATCGTTGTTGGGCCCGTTTGCTTCTTCTTCTCCGGGACTTTTCCAGACGTACACAGAGAGCGGGCTGTTAGACATAGGTAGGTGCATTTGTGTGAATAGAGAGGACATAACAAGAAGGGAGATTTGTGTTAGTTGGACACCAAATGTATCTTCGTCCCTTCGTATCGTACGCGCGGTTGTTATGCGGTGCCGCTGAATGTGTTATGTCTGCTCTGCGGTGGGTGCGAGTTTCCTGTCAGTCTGCCTTCTGGCCCGTTCCCCTTCCCCTTCGCTAAAGGGCATTGCCTTTCATTGGGATTGTCTAATGAGAGAAGAGAGAGAGAGAGAGAGAGAGAGAAGGCAGGGAGTTCGAGAAGAAGGAGCTTTGATCTCCAGATTGGGGCCAACATAGTATCGGCAGTTTGCAAATACAGACAGACAGACAGACAGATAGATAGACAGACACGTCAAAGTACATCCGCGCGGGCACCCATGTTGTGGGTGTACCCGGTCGGCAAGGCCAGGAAAGTCAGAACCAACAACACACAAGAGACTTGGGCTGCTTGAATCATTGGCTCATGTACTCAATGTATGCGTGTATGCATATGCATATAGTAGTTGCATATATGCGACGTCCACGCGGATGTGGCTGGAGGGGAGGGGGGGGGGAGCAGGCAAGGAAGGCATGTGGTTCGAAGAATCTTTTTCCTTTCTGCATAGTGATGTGTGGTGGAGTTTTTTTTTTCCCCTTGGTTTTAGATGGACAGGGCACAAAGAGAAAAAGAGAGAGATATTTGTGGGTGGAGAGTGAAAGGATCCTGAGAAGAGAGTCTTGAGGAAGAAAAGAAAGTGGAGGCGATTCCATCTAAAGATTCTCAAGGCCTGGCCCCCACCGGCCTTTGTCATTCGAGGCACCATTGCGAGGCGCCAGAATGCAGAATTGCAAGAGCCGCAAATGGTGGCATGATGTGATGTGATGCTGCTTTTGTAGAGTTGATGCTTGTTTTTGCAATCGTTTGATTGTGTTGGAAAGAGTTTGTTGGAAATGCCATCCATCTCCTGCCAGGCCCTATCTGGCGTTTGCGTTGACATTGAGGCCATTTAGAAATATCTAATGAAGTTTTTTTTTTTTTCCCGCTCAGCTTTACCCCCTCTCTCTTCACCCCCCCGGATATGTTTCCCCCATAGCATTTGTTATTCAACATCAACACCTTTTGCCTCCTCCTTCCCCTCCTCCTCCTCCTCCTCCTCCTCCCCTTGTCTTAAGGGTGTTGGTTATGTTGATTTTGAAGATCAACCAAGCGAAGAGCTACCAGTTCAACTTACATGCTTACATACGCTAAGCCCCTTGCAAGATCTCAGCCAGTGGAGCCACAAACAGGTTCGGTGGATTTTGTTTAGACGATGGTGTGGGCATCCTTTGTGCCCCAGAAAAGAGATACCATGGTATGCGTGCATCTAGCCGGGATTGTCGTACCAGCTGCTCACATATGTACATACTGTATATACTGAGGAGAAGCAAAGACGGTGGAGAACTAAGGGTGATGGATAGAAGAGAGTTAAGGAGAGAAGAAAGGCAAGACGACATCTTTTGGCCAAAGCAAATGAAAACTAGTGGATTACAAACGGCACGATGATTAAAGGGGATCGCGGGTGCATCATGGCTTCATTTTACTAGTGAGTAGATCAGGGATCAAAGAGAGAGAGAAAGAGAGAGAGAGAGAGAGAGAGAGAGGAGGTTGCAGCAATAGCGGAAGGACAGCCATCAAGAACAACATGAATGTGGAGGACATGGAAGCATGCATTATCGGTCTCCATACTACCTGTAGCTTGGTAGGTAGTTCACATAGCTATATGTACTTTTGTTACGTCGAATCGTCACATTCTTCTGCGGGATATGCTGAAGAACAGACGCCAACACAACAGCACAAAAAGAAAAGGGAAAAAAAGTAAAGAAGAGAAAATATCGGGACGCGCGGGTAACACTAAAAGGCCATCATCATCATCATCATCATCATCATCATCATCAACAACAACAATAACCAACTTTCTCCGTTCACCGAGGGCCCCATTACGTATGTACTGCCGGAGGTTGGTTGTTCAAGGTAAAGGTACTGACTGACTGACTCTGTACTTCAACAGCCAAAAACGTACATACAATTGCGTGGTTTTGACTAGCAATTGGAACTAAGCCGGGCCTACCAAACGAAACGTGGAGATGACTCTCACTCCGTGGGATCTAGCTTCACACATCCTTTGTCAGAGATGGCGAGTCAATGGTCAATGGCGGAACAGGTGAGCAGCTTCTCATGCGTTTCCCATATGTAAGTGCGTGCTGTTGGTCCTGACAATTACCAAGCCAGGCAAGGCGTTGTCCCGTTGCGCCTCTAAAAAGTCGACGGGGGGGTGGTCACAAGCGTTAGACGCCCTGTGGATCCAATTAGATGTCGCACATGATCCCGGATTATTCTACTTGAGGCATGGGTTGTGAAGGGATCATGAACTGGTACTCCGTACATCGTACATGGTACGGAATAAAAGCCATGTCATGGCCGGTAAGCTCCAAGTAAAGGAGAAAAGGACAGGAATTGGTCCTAAATTGGTTAATTAAAAGAAATAGAAGTATATCAATCACGGGATGTGACATAATACCAAAAAACTAAGCCCGAAAACTATCTATCATTCTGTAAATGAGAAAGGGTAGTCAGATACATTGTTTGTAGTCCGTGTCCTGCAGAATATGTACGCTCTGATTTTGTATTTTGAGGACGTTACTGAGTTATTATTATTATTATTATTATTATTATTATTTTATTTATTATTATTATTATTATTATTATTATTATTATTATTTATTATTATTATTATTATTATTATTATTATTATTTATTACCATTATTGATTATTGATTATTTACTATTTTCTTTATTATTGCATGTATAAGAAGGTAGTTTGCGTCTGAGCGGGCATCCTCTCGATAAAGATTGTTACCGCAACCCAAGACATTGAGCCTTCTCAACGGCAATATCATCTCGGCTCCAAGCATTTGATGAGTGACTCAGAATCCTAATACGGAAGAGTAGAGTAACATCATTTTGCTCAAATGGGGTTTTGTGGCAAAGCATATATTCCTTCTCCCAATCGGCCCCCATAACGATCCGCTCTTTTTGTCAAAAAGTTGTATCTCGAACTTAGGGCTAGAAAGCCTCTGAGAATGAGGATTCATTCGGTGGAAACAAACAAAAAAAAAAAGAGCATATTATGGCAGTGGAAAAGGACATTTTAGTTGGTGGATAAAAACCGTTGCGCTAATAGTACTGTAGTTCCTACTTTTCCTGCCTAATACACCGAACATAGATAGTCAAGAAGAAGAAAGAAGAAGAAGAAGAAGAAAAAAGGCGCTTGAGCACCCACAACCCGACTCGATGCCTCAGCTGTGAAGCATATTTGACGCCTGGGATTGGAGGAATTGCAATATACGGAACCAACAACGTTGACTCTTGTGGGCTGTGGCGTTGAACGTCGGTTGCCGCTAAAAGATTAGGTTCAGGGGTGACCCCCGTCAAGAGCAAACCTTTTGAAGCTGTTAAAAGGAGCATTTCTGTTCTCACGGGCCAAATGTATGGAGTAGGTACTACATGAATAACTCCATACACAATGTAACATCAAAGTAGGTACTACCAGGGTTGTACAGACATACTTTGTACCATTGAAGCTCCTATAGCCATCAAAATCTAAGATGATGAAGTGCAGTACGTAATTTTTTTTATATTTTTTTGGGGGGTTTCTTCTAATGTTGCATCATCATCGTCATCATCATCATAATCAACGAGTGTTGATTATAGCCCCAACTTGTGGGAAGCTGCAAAAGTTCTTTTGTTGCTGTGCTGCTGCTTTTGCTGCACAACCCATGGAAGTATGACAAGTATGTATAAACAAGGTGACACATCCAGAGCAAGAGAAAGATTTTATATGTCTGGCAACGCCGAAGTGCTCCGATGGCGCCGAGAAACGGTTATTTCCGCAAACAATCAATGCTGCAAAGATTTTCATTGACCCGACAATTTTGTGTACCCACGGGGAGAGAGCGCGTTCTGCTCGTATGTAAGTTGGCGTGTAACTCCCGGTCAACTGAAATCATGGCATGATTGCTAAGTACTGGGTAAGGTAGTACTTGAGCTTCAACTGACAAATTCCGTGATTGGCCCCCTTTGGTTGGTTTCATGGTATTCGGCATAATGATAATGATGACTGCTGGTTTGGGGGAAAGTTGAGATATAAATCCATGCATATACCGGTTGGGTAGGCTGAAGTGTGGCTTTGCATCTATTGTTACTGTACCTTCTGCCTCAAAAGTTCTCTTGGTCAGGGGCCAGGTTCCTGGATTGAGCCTCGTATTTAGTACAACGTGCTCCCTCTAGATACCTAAAAAGGACCTTTGCAAGTACCTTACCATAGTACTTCATACTTCCGGGTACTCCGTTATTCAAACAAGGCGGCTCGCCATTTGGTGGGGCTTGCTTCTCTTCTATTATTGGACAGATCATCAGTATGTCAGCCTGAGAAGAAGCATCTGCACGCGCGGCTGTGAAGAAGGCGGCTCTTCTCTTCCTCCATCCATCCATCCGTTCACACTTCGAACACAAGCGACTTTCAAGGATCCCGAGGCGCCGGCCGCCCATGATCCGCCCCTGATTTAACTCTTAGGATGGCAAGAAATAGGCGCATTTAGAAAAGCTTTGGTGTCTCCTCAAAGACTCATTGCCAGATTCATGAATGGAACATGCCCCTACTTTTATTCCACATAGGAAACAGAAGCAGTCGTGGTGGCTTAAGCTTCCAAAGATTTTCCCTGTACTCAAAGCATTAGGTTAGGCGTCTATTAGAAAGAAATCAATTGTCGATCGAAAAGGTAATGTTTAATAGAATGCTTGCTTGCTTGCTTGCTTGCTTACTGTTACCCGCACTGCGTTGCGTTTGAACCTGCGAACACAGGTTTGTCCGTCATCCTCGTTTATTCTAGCATTCGGTACTCCGTATGAGCATAAGTGCTACACACCATTTATTCTTTTATTGTGGCTGGTCCTTGCACCCAACAACTACACATAGGTAGTTAGTCGACGAAACCACGCGGGTGGTGCCGCGCTGTTAAGGGGAGCAACACCGTGGGATCGCCAAGCTATGATGCATAATTTCGCTTCTACCAAGTACATCTTGTTTGATTTGACTGCATGGTACTTCATTTAACAGCGCCGAGTCTTCCCCGCCGCGGGCCGACATTCTGAACTTGTTTATACCATTGTCTGTAGACTGGGGTTGAGGATGGTGTCACTCTGGCACACTCGACTCTGCCTATCTTACTACTACCCCCTTGTGAGTGGCGAATAGCAAACTGGAGCAATCTGTGACGAACCTATGCATTAGTTGATACTCCTGCATGATATAACCAATAGCTGCCTGCGCAATGGTGTTGCTTGTTTGCCGATTACCTGCGCGCGGCTGCGTTTATGGCTACAATTGCTGCCTGCCTTAGGTTTTTGCCTTGCGCATGTTTTGAGCCTCTTGAGCCTCCCGAATAATTTTCCTAGGCCCTGACAGGGCTGGCTCGATTGCCCGCATCAAGAGACCGAAGACGCAGCCCGACTTACTACCTGCGGCCCTTGAGATCTTCCCGCTCACGACCCAATGCGGCCTTCCATGCGGCCCCAGTAGTTGCCGTACTTGGCAATGCTAACTGATGGTCATGTTCAAGCAGAATGGCCCTCTGTTTGCCAGATCACCCGACTCCTGTCTAAGACATATTGCAAAGTATTCTAGCTAGCGCACGGCGCAGCATCTCTCGGGCCTTTCTCAACTTGACTCAACAAGGCATGCTTCGATATCAGTGCCAACATTATCCCGAACTAGCTTACGGTTCCTGTAATGGTTTCAACTATGCATTGCATCACGATACCTTAGCTCCTATATGATCCGAGATCCACACACTATTACCCTAAAAGACTGATCCAACAGTTGAGGCCATGACACATTTCATAATAGTCAAGTGATTTCCCCCTCCCCTCCAGGTAGAGGTTCGTTGATATTTTCCCTACTATACAATATACATCAAGGCATAATATCAAGAGCCATACTCAACTTGAAAGAACCAATAAATTACGCATTAGCGTCCTACAACGGCGGCTTCGGCTCTTCATTCGGCTTATTTTCTTCCTAGACTTATAGACCATGGCCCAAGCAGATAGCTGTACTCCCCATTTCCGATTCTGCTCCCTAAATCACAACCGATGCGCAAGTTGATATTGTCTGCTATTGCTGCAGGATTTTATAGCAGAACTTTTGTTTGCTGTTTCTGAAGGTGGGGATGGGAGAAAACTTACACAGAGCCTTCTCTATATGAGTATTGGCACTGGCATTTCAATAGAGGCTTTGTTGTTATCAGTGCTCTGGGTTACTTCGCCTCATCATTATGTCGATCACACATCATCACCGTGAGATAGTCGAGTTTTATGATGGGCTTTCTGGACTTCTGCGAGGGAATCAGAGTTGGGGGCCCAACTGGTCTTGGCCGCACATGCAAATGTCATCAGTACATGTCTAGATAGCCTCTAGATCTTTCTCAGTATCCAAGAAATTGCTTCAATAATCCTTTTGAGACGGAACCAATCCCGCATTTGACGGAGCAACTTGCGAGACTAGATAGACTAACAATGCCCCTCCATGAAGACGAACAGGATGATATAATTTCTTGGGCTTGCCGCGCATATCGCCGATCCAAGAGGTGCCGTTGCTCGTCTAATCAAAAGTCCAATAGATAATCAATAGCTCTTCTGTACGAAGAATATGAGCGCAATATGTATGGCGGCTACGTTGAGGTTGGACACCCATGCTGAGCATCTGGATGTGACGTTATTAGAGATTTATGTGACGGAACCAATCAACTTCTGTTATAAGCGCTTGCGATTACCACTCACGGTAAGGTTGACCCATCGCGACTCGAAGGGCTTGGACCGAGACAGGGGCTGAATTCAGCTCAGCTCAGCGACCTAAGAGTCAACTTCACTAGAGAGAAAGGCGCTTCTAGAACGCCTATAAACCTAGAGATTTGGTATGCCGATCTAATCAAGATATTTTATCTAGCAAACGGGTGAAATAAACGAAGACAATGTCCTCCACATTACAGGACAGATTATATCATATTGTCCAAGGAGCTCGAGGAGAAAATGAAAATCTAGCAGTAGCAAAGCAGCCGAAACGGATGCAAAGGATAGTAAGCAGACGTAAGGCTTCAATAGAACAGACAGCAATACGGATGGTTCTCTCCTGCATCTTGATCAATACAATCACCAACAACATCACAAATTTGGTTAGATTTGGTTAGATATGAACAGAAGTTCGGCCATTGGACTCGGATAGACATGGATCCCTCACACACCACTTCCAAATAATGATGCCTCCACGTACTCCTCCGAGACCCATGTCTTCCTAATTCAAACTAATATTATTAACTTTCGTATTCAACTTACGATGTGTTGTGTATATGTTGGATACAAATTCTTTTACGAATTGGGTTAATGACGTCTATAATCTTTTAAGCGGTGGCTATGTATGATGTGCTCAACCGTTGAGTCATTGATATAACAGCACAATGAGAACCCACCCCCCCCCCCCCCTCCCCAAGAAAGATGAATATCGTTGCCATTAGCAATACACGTCATAGAAGACACCAACACATGACCAGATATCAAACAGCTGACGACCGCAACACTTATTTTCTAGGTTGATCACTTAATCCCTTGTTAGGCCTCTGACACACAAAACAAATGCCAAGTGAGCAGAGCAATCATCATGATCATATATCATATCACTTAAGCAAGGAATCAAAATAACTCAATATAGATGCTAGTTTTGGCTTACATGGCCGTGAGTTGAATCTAGTAGCTGACATACCAAGTCAAGATGTTTGGTCACAAGCACGGACGATTGACGAGTTGCCAAGCCACCAAGACTTTGGACAGAAGCCAAAAGAAGCCAAAAGAATTGTGACAATTCAGTCCAAATTCGCTGACCAGAAGAAAAGGAGAATGTATCAAAACTTTAGTTTCCTAAGATACATATCAAGGAGAAGCCTTCAAGCATCGCTGGGTCCTCATTTAGAATGTGTGGGAATACAAAGACGAAACTTCCTGACGGCAATTACGGCGTCGTTTTCTTTGACAGAGAGGTATGTATGTACAGGTATGATCTTACTTAGAACATAACAGCAACCGTTATATTGAAAACATGTTGACGCTTCTAATAGGAAATTTTCCTCAATGCCTCCTTTCTGTTCGCTGTTTTGCCTTGTTAACTTGAAGCGACACTCATCCCCTAAGTAAGCCTCCTCTACTTGAAGCGACACTCATCCCCTAAGTAAGCCTCCTCTTTGCGTGTTACGCTTGAGCGCATTAATCTAATACAAAAGGTACAGAATAAAAGAATACCAGCCTTGTTTTTTTTTTTTTCAATCCAATCTCTATCTATGTATGTCCATATATGATTAGATTGATTGCCAAGGTTCTTTGCTCATTCAGCAAAACGTCAAATAGCAGTAATCGGCTATCTTCGGGATATACCAACAATCAACATCCATTAGTCCGCGAACGTTTCAAAAGTCACAAATTCCAGGATTGGAAGTGGTATGATCTGCACATACGCACGATCGTGACCCAGGAACACTGAAAAGCAAAAAAAAAAAAAAAGCTTAACTGTTTTCAATATCAGGAGATTGTTTGAAAAAGCAAGTGTAAAGTTGCAGATTCTTCCCCCGCAATTATGCTTTCGGCCCACCACATAGGAAGCACTGGGGGTGGCCATCCGCGATATCGGTTCCGAAAAATCCCTATGGTGGCCGGAACACGCATCCAATGAGCCTTCAGGATCTCCCGGGACTTGTGTCTTTTACCCCGGATCTCTACCATTGTGTAATATTACCGTCCGAACTTCAAGTGGAGTCTCGGCTTCCGGAGCATTGGATCTCCATTTTGAAGTTGAAGGTTAGCCGTATCACCGGTTTGCAACTCCGGAGTCTTCTCTACGAGTTTAGTTTTCAAACTCTTGGAAGGACAAAGCGGTGCTGCCCACACCCCCTGGTCTTCGGTAAATCTCTGGGTTTTTGATTCAGTGTTTTATAATTCTCATCACGTCACTTGCTTTATACCCAATCGGCGCTAGGGCTTTGACAAATTCGCACGTGGGCTGGCTCTTATCTCCCTTTGCCGCGAAGACCGCCAGGCCCGAAAGAACCGGGCCGGGGAATAAAAAAAAAAAAGAGAGAGAAGCCTGAAAAAAAAAAAAAAAATCAATAAGTGAGACCCAACCGGCGTGGGGGGAAAGGTCTCAAATCATTGGGCACTGCGTAGGGGGAAAGGGGGGTGAGCATACCGGTTAATGCAAGAAGAGAGATGAATGGGAAGTATGAATGGTCGAGTGATTCCCTACCCTCTTGTTCGGATACGCAGAACGGGCGACACGAAGCTCAGCACAGAGCACAATGACCCAATTACGAGTCAGCCAAGGACACCGCTTTGGATAATTCTAGAGGGGGAGCGAATCTGTTCACATGACGATTGTTATTGTGTTAATTGGTTCTTATGAGAATCTGGTGGGAGGCGATATGTCGTCAGATCCATGGACACGTCTCAGCCCACCTCCTACTTTACATACCTTCTTCCTATGTCCTATGACAATCCTTCGTGCGATACGAGTATGCTACTGCTACTGTACAAGTACTTGTACAAAACGTTATGATGATGACCATCCCTTGACACCTATTACTTTCGGATCTTGAGCGGATCCCCCCGTCTTGTCAGGATTTGATGGGCTTTTAGCGTCATTCGTAGCGTTGTCTAAAGTTACGTAGGCACCTCCTTGGGATGCAAGTTGCCGTAACACCATTGCCGGAGTTTGTGAGCATAAAAAGAGCACCCTATCCGCCCTTACTTGCTGTGGATTTCCTCCTTCTTTGTTCTTCTTTCTCTTCATATGACCTAGCATCTCTTCCATTCTTATTCAAAGTGTTTAGTTCCTGTTCCTGTTCACTACCTGTCTCGATCGTTTTCTCTTTCTCTCTCTCTCTCTCTCTCTCTCTCTCTCTCTCTATATATATATATATATATATATATATATAATACATATACATAAACAATCTCCACTCTACCAATACCAATACTTCATACACAACCGACAATATGTCTACAGACTTTGCTCGTGCCGCTCTCGCAGAGCGTCGCCCTTCTTTCTTCCTCTCTCTGGCGCCTGCTACTTCCGCTTCATACCCACAAGCGGTATCAAACAGACGATCTTCTGTCACCGAGGGTATAGCCAGAACCCAACGACGAGCTTCCATCAGCTCGCCAACAGGCCTCAGAGTTCTAAAGCTCGGCCCCGTCTATAATGGCGAACACGCTGGCGACAATAAAGACGACTTTTACGATATCCCAGCCACGCCGCCTTCTCCGGCCGTTCCCACCTCTTCCTTTCTCTCTCTCGCTCCTACCACTTCATCATCCTATCCTCAGATGCCTATTAGCCGATCTGGTGCCCTCCCTGAGAGACGAAGGTCCTCTTCCAGCTCCACAACTGGCTTCAGGGTGTTGAAGCTGGGACCTGTCTACTGGGGAGAACACGCGGATGATCACAAGGAAGACTTTCACGACATTGCTATTTCCCCGTAAAAAATTGATTTATGTGGGAAATATGAGGAAGAAAAAAAAAACAAGCTGGAGAACTAGGAACTGGCGCTACTAACTTTTTTTTTTTTCTTTTTTTCTTTTTTTCTTTTTACACCGTCTTTATTAGTCTGACTACAAAAATTGAGCAAGCGAAGCTACTGTTATCATCAGCACACACTAAAAAGTTTTGGAAAATAAGAACAAGCTACTATTGACACAGCGGAGCGAGACTTATCCATCTCTCTCTCTCTCTCTCTCTCTCTCTCTCTCCCTCCACACCAGCATGGGCGCTTTATTAGTGTTTGATACACACACTCAGCTTGGCAGTCCTATTGGAAGGGATGAAATGAATGAATTAAGCGAATTGGGAAAATTTATCTAGCAGAAAAGGAACAAGGGATTTTTTTTTTATTTTGGTTTTTATTTTGGGATCTATAGGAAAGAATGTAACAGTTTGACAGAACCGTACTACCAACTATTTACTTTTGTTGTTAGCCAAACTAGTCAAACACCAGACGGGAGCACAAAGAGTTTCACAAGAAACATGTAGTAACATAGAACAACCAAAAGTACCATTCTTACTACTTATTACCACTGATGCCAAGATCCTAATTTGTGATGATGGTGACAACGCCTCCTCCTTCTACGTGGGACCGTGTCTCAGTTTATGGCCATATTGTTGGTGCAAAGAAGAGCGAATGTCAGTTTAAGCTTGAATTTTGAATCGCCACCACCTGCCGTGGCATTACATTCATTTTAAAAAAGGAAGAGACCCTTTTTGTCTCACATTTTTCAAATTACTGTGAGACCTTTTGGAAAAAAAAAAAAAAAATTTAGAAAAAAAAAAAAAAAAACCCCCCGGGAGAAGATTTTACCATGTGCAAAGCTAACTGAAGCACAGTCAACAGTTCACAATTCAACCTACGGGAGCAGCAAAAATTTGGCTTGATAGATAGTCCTGTGTCAATAGCAAAGGTACGAAAAGACAAAATATTCAGGAGAGCCAATTGCCTATTTCCTTTTTTTTTTCTCTACAGCCGCGGCTTTTACTAATACGATTTCATATCGGCTGACCACTGTCCAGTAGTAGTAGCCGAGGTCTAGCTAATTCAAGTATCATGTACTCCGTACTCCGTATTTTATATTCATGCATGTACGCAATATAATGGGAAATAGACTGACTGCTTTATTAATTCTTTTAATAATCCCCCGTGTCATGTCAACCGATTTAGCACCAATTATATCGAAAATGGTCTAATTATTTTTATGCAAGCATAGCATGATATTTGTATGATCTGGGGAAGAAAAAGGGGCGGGGGAGGGAGGGAGGGATGGCAAGGGCAGCATGTCGCAGATTGAAACGCCACGGGCTGTATAAAGGCTATCCCGAAGCCGGGAATCCGAGGCATTGGAATATGCAGCCCATAAAGGATCTAGACCGTGCATACAAGTACAAGTAAGTGTGTGCTTGTGTCTATTTTTTCTTTCTTTTCCTGCAGGAAGTGAGGAGAAGCAAAGCAGGCGGACGAGAGGAAGAATAGGAAATCATGCCATTTGCTTTTGGTGTATAGATTTGGTTTTATTTACTTGACAGGATTACTGATACTACTTAGGTACCTCTCTCTTACTAGCATGTACAAGTAATATGATTGGGAATCCTAGTATGAAGTACTCCGTAGGTGGTAGGTAGTAGGTAGTAGGTGGTAGGTGGTAGGTAGTAGGTAGTACCGGATTATGAAATTTGTGGCAGTTTATTGTATATTTTTCTTCGCTCTTCGTATTCATTCTATTATAGAAAAGTGCAAGCAAGTGAGGGGAGGAGAGCCCCCACGCACTGTTGCCCTTTTTGATTCTTAATACTTAATTTTTGTTTGCTCATGCTTGCTGCCGGCATGTACCTGGTAAGATCCGAAACAACCGGCTTGCGGCAGACGGAGTACATGGTGGTTACATTGCAAACTTGCGGTGAATGATAGAGGAGGGGAAGTAGCTGCCGAGTAACAAACAAAAGTCTGGGCATGTTCATAGAAAGAGCCAGGCAAGACAGGCACGGCAGGCACGTTGTGCAGGTATTGGGTACTGGACGATGAAGGGGAGCTGAGGTCTTACTGTATGTTGCCACCGACAACTGCTGCTCATTGCACTGCCTTGATGAAGGATCTGATGCTGATGGCAGATTCTGATTCTGATTATTATTATTCTCTTCTTTCTTTATGCTCGTTATTCGTTATTAGAGACGATGCAAGACCGAGTTTTCCGTCCTTGTGCTCCGTGCAAGTAAAGTACCTACTAGTACGGAGTAGGGGTCTCTATACTACTATTGCTTTGTTATCAAAATACATTGCGCGCCGCACAAGACAAGGGTCAGGGCCCTGATCTGAATCCACATGAGATCTGAGGGGGGGGGGGAGAAAAAGGAAAAAAGACGCTGCACTGAACAAGCTCGACCCCTTGTCCCTGTCAAGCCGAGATTTACACACAATCGGCACTTGTATGTTTATCTCCGGCCTATCTTTGCCAGGGTATTTTCTACAGTATAGAACAAGTAGGTTTACTCGTATAGACTGTGTCTTGGGAGAACTGCTACCGTTTGGAATTGTTTTGAGGACATGTGATAGCCGACATCTTATATTATCCATTTGATCGTCTTTCCAGTGCTTCAAACACTTTATATATCTGACTTAATTCAACAAGATGAGAAAAACGTCAGCACTTATCCCATCCTTAAAAGTCAATTTATCATCTATAAGCTGAGTGAGAATCAAAGAGTGATTGTCACCAGCCACATGGGAAAGCTTATACAACAATAATGCTAAATTCCTTATCAAACATTCGCACATGGTATGTTTATATTTTGACGCGAACCTTGCCAGCAGCCTTGCTCCCTCCGTTCTTCGTATATATAATATAGAAGAAAACTAAAAATAGGAAATAATCACAAATCCATTTCCCATACTCCATTTTCCCTAGTTACTCCGTAATGATCCGATGAGATCTTATCAAGACCCTTTCTGATACCATGGCTTTGCGATGTTTTCCTTTCCCTTTTTTTTTTCTTTTTCCAATGACATACAACTGACTTGTCAACACCAACCAGTAACTTGATTGTCCAACAACTCCCTCCTTGATCAGTATGCGCACCGACATCGTTTATCCACCCACCGGACCTTAGTCACCACTATAGACCCTGACCCTTCGCAGCGTGAGCAAGCTATTCGACATGGCTTGCTTCTATTATAGCAATATACACAGTGGATGGCCGGAGCTTGACAGCAGTAGATCCAGCATCTCCCTCGGCAAACGTTACAGGAAACTGTGACACGCTCTTCCGATCTCACCTTATACCAGCCTCTGCCATTGCATTCTTCACAGATTGGATTTGGCTTCTTTTCGCGAGAGCGATCAGAGTCTACGGAGGACCCACTTCGAGATGAGTTGCTTCTGCTTGATTGAGGCATTATGTCAAGAACTGTAGGCGAGCTAGGGAGTGCTTCTTTAAATTTTTAATTTTTTTTTTAAAAAAAAAAAAAAGAAGAAGAAGAAAAAGAAAGAAAAAAGACAAGAAAAGAAAATCACTATTCTGCGAGATCGATTAGTTGTTGCGGCAGTTTGAGAACTGTTTGATTGCTTGCTTGGCTTGTCTTGGCTTGACTTGACTTGACTTGACTTGACTTGGAATTGAGAGACTGGAAGCTCCAAGGCTAACAGACAGCTGCTTGATTTATATTTAACGTAAAAGTGGTAATCGAGAATAGAATACTTGTTGACACTTATACAGAACATGAACAAACGTGGTGTCTTAATCATATTGCAGCAGACAGACAATTCGACGATGGATGGTTTTTTTTTTTCTCGTTGCACTTTTTCATCATTTAGTTGTGAGACTTTCCGTCACTGCTGTGTATCGTGACACTTTGATTGCTGCTGTATGCTTCACAATATCCGCGACGATGGAGCGAGCCTCGACTATGATAGCTAAGATAAATAGATATATATGAAAAAAAAATTATAAGGCAAACGGCTTATATTGAGGAATCATATTATTGCAAAGACATAGTAATCACTTATAAAACAACACTTAATATTTGAAAGCTTTTACAATGGCGTAATGATTGTGAGTCGTTCGCCATGGAAGTGATTGAGCGAGCACTGATGCACAAAAAAAAAAAAAAAAAAGAAAAAAAAAAAAAAAAAAGCAAACATGGATGAAACAAAAACAATTTTGACAGAGTTATCACAAGAAATTGTGAATAATCATGGCTTACGGCATTAGATGAAGCCCCTTCTCTTTACAATTCCATATGCCAAGCCACCGCCCTCCTTCTCCCCTCTGGATCAACTTCCCTCAGAATCGCTCTCCAGTCAACATCCACCACCTCTTCCCCCTTTCTCGCAGCAACATCACCACCACCATCCCTCATCCTCAACAACAACGACGACGACGACGACGACGACGACGATAACGACGAGCTACACTCCTTTCCATGATGAAACTCACACCAAGCCCGATCATGCCTCCCTCTAACCCTCAGCCTCGCCATCCTTAGCCCCGGATCCGCCAACAGCCTCACCAGCCCTTCCAAAGGTGGCCTTTCAAACACTTTCCTCTTCTCCCTTATGAGCAGTCTCGAAACAGACTTGGGCCTCTCCTTGATTCCCGTACTATAATCCACCATCAAGCTCAAATCACCCAAGTCCCCCCTCACCGCCATATCCTGCAGAAACAATCCCAGTTCATCCCACAGCCATCCTCTCAGCTTATCGATGCTCATCTCCAACTTGCGCACCTTGCGCCTCGCTTCCTGTGATAGCATGAGAAACCTGCCGCCTGTCTGTCGCAGTAGATGCTGCCTCTGCGTCTGCCAACCGCTCCTTTCTACGTCGTCTGGTAGGTCCTCTGCTGCGTCGTCCATGTACCGCCTCACGTGCGAGGCGTGGTTGCCTGTTAGGTCTAATAGAAAAGTGTTCGAAGGGCCATAAAATAGCGGATAGGCGATGACGTAGATGGACGGGTGGATGAGGAAGATGGGTATTGGGTTGATGGGGCTGGCAGTGCAGGGACATAGAGGGATTATGCCTCTGTTTGGGGCTGTGAGAAGTTGTTGTAAAATCAATGACAAGATGTCTACCGGGAGGTCAAACAGATGTAGAGGCTCAGGCATTTTTTATTTTCCTTTTTCTTTTTTTCTTTTTAAAGGGAAAGAAATACTGTTGGTATCGGGGGGTTTTTGGAAGATGTTGGAGATGGGCTGTGATGAATGGCTGTGTAAAAGTCTGGTGTTGTTGGCCCAAGAGAGAGAGAGAGAGAGAGAGAGAGAGAGAGAGAGAGAGAGAGAGAGATCCTGCACTCGCCTCTAGGCCTTGGGTTGCCTAAAAGAGGCCTCCTTTATATAACTCACGAATGCTCTGCCAGGTTTGAAAATATTTTAGAATACAGACGGGTAGACCCTTGAGAGCTCGCGTCACTTTGAGGGAGGAGTATCCAAATCGTCAGAGATGGCGGGGTGAGTGAGTGATGACTGTAGTCTAGAGTTGATTAGGCTAAGATTTAACATCCCAGGACTTTATTTATATTTTTATAGAGGCTTTTCCAGCTTACGTCTGTCTATCCAAGCTCTACAGAGCATACCTACCTGTACGCACTACAATTTCACTCCAATCCTTGGAAGCACGAAATCGCCTCAAGTCACAGCATCATCCTTCAAGTTTTATCTTTAAAAAAACGGTATCAATCCGTATTTTCCATTCTACCAAAGTCTATGCGAAGTCCACATATTGTTCATTCCTCGCACGTTAGACCGTGCCCGTCCGCAGCTCCCTTCCCAGCATCGTCAAAACATTTTTTTTTTTTTCCTTTTCATGAAGCCCCAAGCTATTTGGCATATCATTATTGCACCCATGCAAGAAGTCGAGGAGAGAGAAAAAAATGCAAAAAAAAAACTCTTCAGATGCCTCAGTATCTTTTCAATTGAATAGGACACAGATTGGGAAAAAAATATAAAACAAGGAAATAGGAGGTCGTTTCCTCCGATGATAGCGCTCTTCCCGAGGCGCCAGGACTAGTGAGCGCTTCTTTTTTTACGCTGCTAGCCGCCCAAATTTTTTTTTTCCACATCCCCAACTCCCAGAATCCCACCACATTCCACTTTTTTTTCTTTATCCCGTCAACAGCCCCGATTTAGAACGTTTATCGGGAGGACATGGCCTTGGTGACAAGGCGCTTCAGAGCGAGCTCCTGCTTCTTCAGGTCCTCAGCAGAGCTCTCGTTAAGCTCGAGAGCAGCCATAGCATCGCTGATGGTGGACTCAATCTTCTCCTTCTGGCCACGCTTGAGCTTAAGGGAGAGGGTAGGGTCGGAGACAATCTCCTCAACACGGCCGATGTAAGACTCAAGCTGCTGCTTGGCCTCAAATCGCTTGCTGAAAGCCTCGTCGTTGGTCTTGAACTGCTCAGCATCGTTGATCATCTTCTCAATCTCGCCGGTAGAGAGCTTGCCGACAGAGTTGGAGATGGTAATGTTGGCACTGCGGCCAGAGGTCTTCTCGGTAGCAGTGACCTTGAGAATACCGTTGACGTCGACCTCGAAGACGACTTCAAGGACGGCCTCACCAGCCCTCATGGGAGGGATGGGAGCAAGAGTGAACTCACCCAGAGAGGTGTTGTCCTCGCAGTTGACACGCTCACCCTGGTAGACAGGGAACTGAACGGTCTGCTGGTTGTCGGCAACAGTGGTGAAGGTTCTATCGAGAAATTAGTCAGTAACTGCTGGCGATGGCTGAAAAAATGGCGATAGGGGAAAAAAAAAGTTTTAAAAAAAAAGTAAAGTGAAGAAAGCACTCACCGTTTTCTAATTGTTGGCACTGTGTTTCCACGAGGGACGACGGGGGCGAAGATGTTACCCTCCATGGCAACACCAAGGGACAGGGGGACAACGTCGAGAAGCAGGAGGTCAGCAGTCTCGGCAGAAGTGGCCTTTCCGGAGAGAATACCGGCCTGGACAGCAGCACCGTAGGCAACAGCCTCATCAGGGTTGATGCTCTTCTCGAGCTTCTTGCCATCGAAGAACTCAGACAGCAGCTTCTGGATCTTGGGGATACGGGTAGATCCACCAACAAGGACAATCTCCTCAACAGCGCTCTTGTCAATAGCAGCGTCCTTGAGGACCTGAGCAACAGGCTCAAGAGTGCCAGAGAAGGCCTTGGCGTTAAGGTCTTCGAAACGAGCACGGGTAATGGTCATGGTGAAATCCTCACCATCGAAGAGAGAGTCAATCTCAATGGTAGCCTGAGCACCGCTGGAGAGAGTACGCTTGGCACGCTCACAGGCGGTACGGAGTCTTCGGAGGGCACGGGGGTCGTTGCTGGGATCTTTCTTTGTCTTGCGAGTGAACTCCTTCTTGCAGTGATCCAACAGGTTGGTATCAAAGTCCTGGCCACCCAAGTGGGTATCACCAGCGGTAGCCTTGACAGTGAAGACACCACCCTGAATGTTGAGCAGAGAGACATCGAAAGTACCACCACCCAGATCGTAGATCAGGACGTTACGCTCCTTGCCAGACTTGCCAGAGCCCAGACCGTAGGCAATAGCAGCAGCAGTAGGCTCGTTGATGATACGAAGGACGTTGAGACCAGAAATGGCACCAGCATCCTTGGTGGCCTGACGCTGGTTGTCGTTGAAGTAAGCAGGAACAGTGATGACAGCCTTCTCAACCTTCTTGCCAAGCTTGGTCTCGGCAATCTCCTTCATCTATACGTCTATTTGTTAGAATTGCCTTTTTTCTTCTCTCATTTTACTTCAGTGAGACCACTGGATGGAAACAAGGAAAACGTACCTTGAGGAGGACCATGGCGGAGATTTCCTGGGCAGAGAAGGTCTTCTTCTCACCGAGGTACTCAACCTCAATCTTGGGGTTACCATCGTCATCGACGACAGCAAATGGCCAAGACTCAATATCCTTCTTGACGGTGGGGTCATCGAAGCGGCGGCCGATAAGACGCCTACAGGTGAAAAAATTTTCGTCAGCTACCTAAATTTTTACATAACAGGCAAGAAAAAAAAAAACTACAAAACCGAAGAGAAATATACTCACTTGGCATCGAAGACGGTGTTTCTGGGGTTCATAGCAGCATTATTCTTAGCAGCCTCACCAATGAGACGCTCCTTGTCTGTGAAAGAGACGAAGGAGGGGGTGGTGAAAGAACCCTGCTCGTTGGCAATGATTTCGACATTGGTACCCTCGTAGGTAGCAACGCAAGAGTAGGTCGTACCTGTAAAGAGAAGCCATCGAGGTCAGTTTTTTTTTTTTCTTCTTTTTTTTCTTGACATTCATGAAGAGAAGAAGAGCTAGATTGATGATTGATGACCGTAACAGAAGAGAAAAGAGGAAGAAAAAAAAAGTTTGCCTCTTCCGTTCTCGCAATTCGCTCGCTATGAAGCGACAATGAGGGGCATCCCTCTCAACAACCACAAACGATAAAAAAATAAAAAATAAAAAAAAATCGTGCGCGCAACTCACCCAAATCGATGCCGATGGCACCGTCATAAACTTCGTCCGCCATTTTTTTTTTAGGATATGAAGAAGAAGAAAAAAAAAGAAAAAAAGGGACCTTCGATCTTATGTGAAGGAGAGAAGATGGAGGAGGGAGAGGATATGGTGTGAAAGAAAAAAAAAAGAAGCAACGTGGGGTTGGTTCGCAAGAAATACTTCCCACTAGAATTTCTGCCGCTTCTGCTGCTGTTGAACTTTTTTTTTTTTTGAACTTTTTTTTTTTTTTCTATTTTTTTTTTTTTCTCTCAAAGTCGGCAAAGCAAGTGTGCATGCAGGGTGGGGCAAGCGAATAAATTACACTGAAAGGTCCCTTACCGCGCTAAGCCAATTTAGGGCAAGCTTTTTGTTGAAATTTTTCTGAAGAGCCACTAGGCCTAAATGATTCGCTTCTAGGGTAGGTAGCCAATTAATTGTTGGCCACGCAAATGGGACTCGGAAGAGGGTTTTTCTTTTATTATCATCGAGTATTCTGTATCATGGTCTCGTTATATAATGCTACTATTCGGATCCTTTTGACCAGAGTGGCAAGAAAGACAAGATGCTCAAGTGGTTGGGGAATATTCAGTGACACTGATGTGTCAAACAGATAGATGGAAGTTTGTCATGTTAAACTAATATCTTGTCTACAAACCAAGAGCCTTTGCTTCGAGTTGTACCACCTCCGCAATAGTATCCTCCAAAGGAACACCTTTGGGCTCCCAGTCAAGATATTTCCTGGCTCTTTGAGACACTCCCTTCGAATTGAGCCCCCAAGAGCCAGATGCTGATTTAATCTTCTTTAGTTCAGATTGACGTAAACTCTTGAGAGGGACATCAGTCTTATAACCCTGCTTCTTAATCTCCTCTGCAACCTTCTCCGCAATCTTAGACCACAGATGTACACCATTCGAGGCAAAGAAATACGCGTTGCGACCGAATATTTCTGGATTACTGTTCTTGGAGGGATCCTGGGTTGCGTCTAGTAGCTTGACATATAGGTGCCCTAGGTCATCAACGTGGACGTTATCCCATTCAGTCTTTCCAGGTCCAACAACAGGCGCGAATCCTTCTCTCAAAGTCACCAATGCAAGGTCTGGGACTTGAATGCTTCGTTGGTTGACAGTACCTGAACCCTTACCGTAGATGGTAGGTGGACAGATGAGGAGGGCTTTGACAATATCGGAATTAGCATCCTGGACAATCTTGTCAACATTTCGGTGGGGAGCCTCGTCGGGAAGGGTTAGTATGCGGTCAATGCCGTCGATGTCGTAGTATTTCTGCTCTGCGATCGGTGCTTCTCCTTCCCTCTGGTTGACGGCATCATACCAAGTCAGGATGCTTGTGCCTGAAAGATGCAGCCAATATCCGGGCTTTTCAGCAGTGTGACCCTCTTTCAGCCCTTTGGCAATTGAAGTAGCGCCTAGAAAATGGTCGGCTGAATCTGCCGTGTCTAGAAGTTTTGTACTTGTAAGCTAACAATTTCATGGCCACTGTTAATCGCTGCTATTGTTGTTGTTGTTGCGCACGTACCGATGACAACATCTGCCTCAGCGGCGGCTTTCTCAACGACACTGGTATCTTCGAGAACACCGTAGGCGAATTTAACCGTTGGGTATTTTGCCTTTACCAATTGGGCGCGTGCTTCATCCCGGATAAGAACAGTATACTCATAATCCTCGTGAGCTTTATAGATGTGATCAAAGGCCGTGCCTCCGATGTATCCTGATCAAAATTTAGCGATAAGAATATATACTATATTATAAT
>JACBYL010000652.1:0-27734 GCA_015266385.1 Trichoderma oligosporum | reverse complement strand
TTTATATGTAAATGGCATTGCGAGGAATTTTCTTGGGATATGAATCACGATTGCAATTGTTATGAGAGAACTTAAAACCAGAGTTGTTTCTTCTCCTACCAAATCTTCTATTATATTGCGTGCCAGCCCATCTGCTCTGTATCTTAGGCGGCGTATATCAAACATTGTAAACTTTTTAAGATAAAACATTCAAGCACTATTGAAAGTAATTCCTTTAGGGTATCAAGTATTCATCGCTTCCCATTGTGAGCGAACCACTCATGCAATTTATGCATTATCTGGCGTTATGCTTCCTCTCCGCATACGGCTAGACCGTCTGTCAAGACTCTTCCTCCTAGTCGCCGTACTCTGCGCATTTTGGATTTGCCCAAGTCCAAGCTCTGCTAGATCTTCTTGGCTTTTACATGGGGACCCAGGGCTCGTGATTCCATTACCACTGCCATCGTTACTTCGTTGAGAGGGCGATGAAGATCTGCTCGTTGCAATTGTGTCATTGCTATTTTGATTCTCGTTTTGCTGATCGATACCACCCCAGGAGCCGCCTATACCTTCCATGGTAAAATCTGAGGCGGTTGGCGCGTCTAGCACTGTCAATTCTTCTAAACGAAATATCTTGGGCAGAACTAAAGCGCGAATCGGGATAAGGAGCAAGATGATGATTGGGAAGCCCACAGCAGCAATTGTCTGTGTAATGGCGAAAGTAGCGCCGAAACCAATCAGCTCAATAATAATAAATATCCATATAGCAAAGCGACGCTTGATAGACTTGAGAGGAGAGTTTGTGGGAGTTAAGTTCTTGTCACGAGCTAGAAAGATGAGCTTGGCCGTGATGCCATTTGCCTCGAGGGCTTGGACACCCATGATAAAGAAAAGGCCAGCCAGAACACCATGAGGAACTAGATGAAGGACGATGAGAAGAGGGCCTGTCATGGTGCCTAGGGTAAGAAGCCCTTGAGCTAGATTCGATACACGTTGCTCAACAACATGAGTTGCCTCAAAAGTATACGCTCCCTTGTCTTCACCCTTCTCATCTAGCTGGTTAACAGCTTTGGTGACGCAAAGGGATTCGGTGTGGAAAGGAGCTTGGGGGATCAGTCCGTTAGGGAAGGGCAAGCCGAGAATTCCAGCGACTCCAGTAGTGATGCCGAGAAGAAAGAAATCCCAGTGAAAGCCAGCAGGTTTTTTCAGGGGAAATTCGCTTCCTTGTGCGATGAGAGATGATACTTATTAGGCTGTCAGCACAACTCTGTGCGGCATTCAAAAGGAGAGATGCATGGCAACCTTACCGTTGTGGTCAAACCAGAATAAGATGGTAAGAAGAATTGCAAAGGGCAAAGCAGTGAAAACCTCGCCAACACTCAAGGTCCAGAACTTGACGAGCCAGCCTCGGTTGCTCGTAGGCTCAAATGCAATACTCGTCGGGAGTGTGGCTAGATGGATCTCGGACATGCGCCCGATGTGAACGAAGCCAGTAAAGAAGACGAGAGTTAATGGCGTTCCGTAATCTTTAAGAAAGACACGAATTGGGTGCCGAAAGAGACTGCTGCCTCCAAGTTCACCGCAGATGTAAGCTACCATGAACAGTAATAACGCTACGACGATGGCGAGGTAAAAAGGGCTCCCATCGCCAAGACGCTCTAGAACCTGAATGCCTTTTTGGAGATAGATAAAGGCCACGTAGAAGCCAAAGATGTCGCAGGGGAATCGTGTGACCCAACGAAGCCAGTTGCAAGAGTTTGTGATGGCAAGGATCCAATGCAAAATTAGCGACCAGCTGAGGCAGTTAAGATTAGCGTTAGTATAGGTACACCTAGCTCCAGAGTGATTTTAGACCTTACATTCCTATCCAAGCCATGAATCCGAGGTAATTAACGCCAGTTGGCTTCATGATATTGTATACAGTGCTATAGTCGTCAGTCATCGGTATATCGATCCACTGCTACATCCTAGTTTGTAAATTCGTACCTGTTAAAGACAGTAATAGGACCTACAGAGTACTATATTAGAACCGGATAAAAGAACGAAGCCAGTTTTGCAATATATAGAGAGCGAATACATACCAGTTACTCCAACGATTACAAGTGGTTGAGCGGCAAATATTGAAAATACAACCGATCCAAGGACGGAAGCCAGTAAGACTTCATTAACACCGTAGTTTGAGCCTGTATTCTGGAACATGTCTAATGAGAAAGCAAGAGCAGGTAAGATGCTGTCAATAGCATTGGTCAGCACATGAAATTCCTATTTGATCAACCTCTGAGCATGAGAAATGGGAAAGGGGGAGAGGGAGGGGAGAGGTCATCTTTCACGTACTTTGCAAAATACATGAAGACTGTAGCAGGTACAACACGATAATCCCAAGCGTCGAGCCAATCGCTGACATAGTAAGGTGCTCTCCGACGAACATCATTGATCATACCACGAAACGGATGAATACTCCACCAGGCCTCATCTTTCTTCTGCTGCGGTCTATGAGCTGTTGGGGTCTCATCAAATTCTGTAGTTGCTGTCGTCGTCATAACTGGCTGTCTCGGATCCAAAGCTGGAAGAGAGAAAGGCGTCTCCTTTTGGTTTCCCTCTTCCAACCTCATTCCTCTTCCATCAGCAGAGCTTGCCATTGGGTTTAACATAGTGGGCTAATCCTCGTCCGCTGGTAGCCTCGTTATGTTGACAGCTTGTTCTCTTGATGCTGACTAACTACGCAGAGGCAACAACCGACCAACCTTTCAGCCTTTGATAGTCTGTACTTGTTTTGCAAAAGAGGCTCAGCATGAGCTATCCTCTCATTATGAAGACATTGAGACAATAAAATATTGGGATGCACTCAGGGAAAATATGGCGATGCAAGAAGACAAAACATTATAAGAAAACCGTTGTGGGAGGGAGTCATGTCGATAACCCCCCTGGTTAGATCAAAGAAGATCTTCCAATGCAGGCTTTAACACTGAAAGATCACTTGTGGCGCAAAGGCGGATATTTCAAGACTTTCTGATGTTTTATCTTTTCTTCCCATGCCCTTGTAATATGGAGCTGGAGAGAATTATGTCTCTCTCTCTCTCTCGGGATTTTTTTCTCTTTTTCTGTCTTTTTTTATTAAATGCGGTAAGACTAAATTCAGACTTAAGATCGGAAGGAGGCGCCAACACTAATAATCAATTATGACATCGAGAATTAATGCATCGGAAAGCCGCCGAAAAAAGAAAAATATTTGAAAACATTTCCCGACTTAGTTTAGACCATCGGTTATCTCTACAATGCCATACCGCATTTGCTCCACATTGGGTATTGTTTCGACTTCTACGGAGTACATGTGCTTCTTCCGAGGAGATGGCGGGTACGGAGTACATAGACCGCATTCTCAGAAACTCCATGCATGTAGTCAATAGTATACCAGGTATAATTTTAATAGATAACTAATTTAATGCTGCTATAGGTACTACCGTAAGTAAAAGTAAGATATACAATATAAGGGAATAGATATTACTAGGTAAGTAATTGGTGGTAGTTAAGTTGACGTAGTCATTGAAGCTGTCCCCTTAATATGCCTAAACAGCGACAAGCATTAACAACAGTAACTAACTACTATAACAATCAAATATACTTACTATACTAGTTACTTGGGTAAAAATAGCTTTGTGAATAATACTATCTACCCCTTAGCACTCCGTAATTTGCCAGCGCCAAGACAGACTTATCCGGCTCACAATATATCATCATAGTTAATGTCAGCCTGTTTAATCATCATCAGAGAACCTTTACCACCAACCAGAAACAAATACAACTTACCTTTGTATAACATTACACTGGCTTTTCTTATCAAGCTTTACTGATTGCTGCAGGGAACTTTATAATCACTACACTATCCAATTGCCCAATTCTTGTCTCCATACCTACCTGTTACAAATAGTACTTGTAATAACATTATTGATGGAAACCTTGGCCAATCATTTGCCAGATCCTTGCATTGTCCAAATATGGCCACTCGCATTTAGCAAATCCGATGATCAATTCAGCATTCCACAACATCCGTCTCAGCCACTTTTAGATCCCCTCTTACTCCTCCCACTTCCGGACCTCTGCATTACTTGTATACACATACAAAAGCAAATAAGCCCACTTTACTCCGTAGCTCCATACAGGCTTTCTTTGTGTAACCCTTCAGGATTATTATTTTTAGCGCCTCTTATAGGGAGGAACTTTCCTAGCCAATCATCTTCACCTCAGTTTTCAACAGTAATTCCCAGCCAGGTTAACTTCTGCATGCACATCATTCTTGGTGGTGAGATTGGTGACGTAACCTTATAGAATGCCAATATCAGATCTAGACTTCAACTACTATTTTACAAAGGTATTCACATTAATCCATACATCACATATAAGGGTTCTACATTAAATCTCTCTCCTTTGCGAACCAATTGCTCTTCTTCTTCGTGATTTCCTGATCCTACCGATACGTCTACAGTTCTAAATCCAGATATAAGAGTACACAATAAAGCTCAATATCCCCCTCCCCCCCTGTTTTTTCCCTTCCCGCTAGTCCCCCAAGATGACGATAAAATAAATACATACACAGAGGAGATTGAGCATCTCCAGTGCTCGCAGTAGAGTTGAGACTCGTAAAATAACACAGGCTGCCATCACCGACCATAGGAAAGCGAAAGAAGAAAAGGTTGTCTTCCGCTCCGTTGGCGAGACTGCTGCAGCCAATCCGGCCATATCATCAAGTTCCCGGCAGTGCCCCTATCCCTATTCCTTATCTCCATCCTCATCTTTCCCTAACTCGTAATGTTGTCATGTTCCTGCCTTTGATTATTTACCCTGGAACTCTCTTGACTTTTTTTGTTTCTCATAGTTGTACATATCCTGCCATGACGTGCAATATTTACACAGCATTACCTCAATCCATTAGGCCGTTCATTTGAAATATCTTGAAATGCGGGCGCTGGCGCCGGCGGGTCATCCTTTGGCGTGTCTGTCTCGGCCGGGAAAGGCGGCGGAGAGCTTTCTTCCTTGCCTCCCCCAAAGAACTTCTCAAAGTCCTCGTTATCATCGAACGGCCGTTTACCTAGAATTCGTACCATGTCATCGCGGGACAGGACTTCCTTTTTCAGCAACTCTTCAGCAATCAACCCGACTTCTTTCTTCTTCTCCTCTAAGAGGCTTTTACACCGTGTGTAGGCTTCTTCTACTATCCGATGCACCTCTTGGTCAATCTGTTGAGCTGTAGCCTCAGCAAACGGCTTCACCATGCGGTTCGGATCATTGTCAAAGTGCACAGGCCCCACTATATCTGACATGCCCCATTGCGTTACCATGCTACGTGCCATTTGTGAGACCTTCTTGAAGTCATCACTAGCACCGGTCGTCACTGTAGGGAAATGCATCTCCTCGGATACACGTCCACCCATGGTCATAGCCATTCGATCCATGAGCTGGTTGGTGTTCATTAGGTAAGCATCCTGAGGCAGGTATTGCGCATATCCCAGGGCTCCCTGACCGCGGGGGATGATTGAGACCTTAAGAAGGGGGTCTGCGTGTCTCAAAAACCAACCGCAGATCGCGTGTCCAGCTTCGTGATAAGCCACCGTTTTCTTTTCCTCCGGCCTGAGCACTAGCGACTTGCGTTCCAAGCCTCCAACAACCCGCTCAATCGCACGTTCAAAATGCGTCATTTTAACGTCGTCTGCATTTTCTCTCGCAGCTGTTCGTGTCATTAGCACTAGAGTCCCAGTCACCCGTGTCATTCGTAGCGTTTTCTAGTTACATACCGATTAAAGCTGCTTCATTAACAACATTGGAGATATCTGCACCAGAGAAACCAGGTGTCAAGGTAGCAAGTCGGCCGATGAGAAACTCGTGATCTTCCTTGGTCACAATTTTCTTGAGGTATACTTGGAAGATTTCCTGTCGTCCCTTCATGGTAGGTCGGTCAATATAGATGTGTCTGTCGAATCGGCCAGGGCGCATCAGCGCCTTGTCTAATATATCAGCACGATTGGTGCCAGCCAGGACAACAACCTGCTCTCGTGTGTTGAACCCGTCCATCTCCGTAAGAATTTGATTAAGCGTAGCCTCGCGCTCGTCATTTCCACCGAATCCACGACCGCTATCCATTCGGGCGCGGCCGATAGCATCGATTTCGTCGATAAAGATAATGCAAGGCGCATTCTTCCGACCTTCGGCGAACAAGTCTCGCACACGAGAAGGGCCTACACCGACAAACATCTCCACGAATTCAGAGCCGCTCACACTGAAGAAAGGGACACCAGACTCCCCAGCAGTGGCCTTGGCAAGAAGAGTCTTTCCTGTTCCTGGTGGACCGGCAAGAATGGCACCACGAGGAATCTTGGCGCCCAGCTTCTCAAACTTCTCAGGCTGTTTTAAGAAACTAACAAATTCCATAATCTCCGTTTTGGCTTCCTCCAGACCAGCAACGTCGCTGAACTTGACCTTAACAGCACTCTCAGCGTTAAATTTCTTGGCCTTGCTTTTTCCAAAGTTGAACATGCCTCCAGCCCCTGTTCGTCCACTCATAGATCTCTGCGTCCACAAGATTAAGCCGATAAAAAGGAGCGTGGGTCCGAATGCCAAGACAAGGTTACCAACGGTACTACCACCCGCCTCATAGCTGACAGGTATCCTCTCCGATGGTGGAATGCCTAACTGATCCTGTGCTTCTTCCAGCTTTTTCTCGAAAGATTCGACGGATCCAATTGAGAAGATATATGTCCTTCTAGCGCCAGATCCAGAATCAGAGACTCCCTGAGCAGCATCAGGATGCAATTCCACGCGCACTTGAGATCCGTTCACTACGACGAGTTTCTGAACAAGACCCTTGTCCAAGAATGCCTTGCGCAGCTCCTGCCAGGTGATCTCTTTCTCTGAGAAGGGCCTGCTGAACGACTCAATGGCCCAGAGTGTAACACCAAGTACGAGACCAGTCTGTAGAGCATCCATCCAAGAATTCCTTTCAGGTTTCGGTGACTTGGGCCCAGACCCTTGCTGATTTGATCGTGAATCATCAGATGCCCTGTGAGACTGATTTGCCTCCTCGTTTTTCTCTCCATCCTTGTTGTCGTTCATCTGAGGATTGTTTTGATCAAACATGCCACTGTTTCCCTGCTGTTGCTGTTCAATTTCCCATTCTGCTACCCTTTCAGCCATGATGAAGACACATCGCATCAATCGCCCCTTGTCCAATATTGACAGGTTGCCCGGTCCCTGGCGCATCTTTTGTAGCAGTTCTCGTATTTCGGCTGGTGCACCAGTATGTTGAAGTCCCACCAAAATATCCTTTAATGTCTGCCTCTGGCCTTCGGGGAGCATCTGTTGAAACGCCTCCAATTGGGATATTTCTTCTTTGGTCAGGCGAATCCAGCCCTCTGGCAGAGGGGGGAGAGGCACTTTTGGTGACTCCGACTCTCCTTCAGCCTCTGGCTTCCCCCCTGCGACATTGTGGTTGCTCGGTTTCTCTGCGCCGGAATTTTGATTTTCACCAGGATGCGGGGGCTTGGAGGAATAGTATCGCGGGACAAGGCCATACGGTGTCGACAATGCTCTCAGAGGCGCTACCCTAGAACTGACGGCCAGTCTCTGTGTCCTCTGTAGGCTCACACTTTGTGAGAACCTCGCCAACCGTGCGAGCTGGCTCGACTGACGAAGATATCTTGACATGATGGAGGGGCGGCGGTTTGCTGTATGCGACGGATTCACCGGTCCTAATGCAATGGCAAGACAGCAAGGCAAGATTATCTCACGAGCTGCGCAGATTGCGCTTGATGGCTCCGAGGTAAACTATGCCAAGAGATAGACATGCGCTGGTTAAAAACTGGGATGCTCCAACGCCACTGCGGACTTCTAGATGACACCACGAGATTGAAGCCTGCCGGCGGACGGTCCACATCTAACTCCGAAAATTGTACGGGGTCACGTGGTGTGGTTTCGGAGGGATGCAGGGTAGGCTCTCGGCGGATCGGGATTCCAGTCTTTAAACCACTTACAAGCCAAATCCGTTTCCTCCTTCTAATCTTCACTCACGTAATGCTCTATATTCTAGTTTGTTGATTTGAGAATTTTACTGCTTTGGTAACTATGATTGATTATATGCCCCCCCAAAAAACAATCAATCAGGGCAATACTCTAGTGTATTCAGAGGAATCAATTACCTCGTTAATCCGCTTTAATGAAAATGGTTCGAATATTGCCACTGCCTTTTACTAAGATCGATTTGCGAGACCCATCATTCATTTTCACTTCCAGTGAAGGCTCTATATTTCCGCCTGATACTAAATCCGGCCAGTCTCGCCAAATTTCCACTTGTGAATTGATAGAGATACTATGCTGAGAGAAGTGCGATAAGACACGACGAGCCTGGCTCTCATCACCAATCTCTAAAAGCATCACTTTTGGCTTTAGCTGATATGCAATATCCAGCAATCTGGAATAAAAGACATCTTCGTGTTCCCAGTTAACAGGGATTGGAATCTTATCGCCTGGAACCAAAGCTAGAGATGGCTCATACTTGCGAACGGAATGCCCGAGTTGGCCACTGCCGCAATGCCACACATGTCGTGAGATGTAAGGTGGATTGGATACAATTACATCCCAATTACGCATTTCGAGTCTTTTGATATCTTCATCATTGAAGATGTCCCCTTGTAATATGTCGAGGCTGTGTCTTGGTCGAGGAGGCGGGAGATGATCATGTCTGACATTATGAGCAATATTCTCTCTAGAGAGATTGACAGCTTGAGTGGAAATGTCCACTCCTAGTATATCCAAGCAACCAAAGTGTTGATAGAGTAATGCATATAGAAGGAGAGGTATACACCCCGTCCCCGTGCAGAAATCGAGAATGCCGAGACCATGTTCCGATTTGCCAACTTTCAGGCTCCCAGACCTAATCAAGTCCGCAAGGTGATGAGTGTATGCCTCCGTCTCGGGTCTAGGGATTAGAACACCGGGGCGACATTTGATCTCTAGCGATCCGAACGGTTGAGATCCCAGGATATATTGTAATGGATAGCCTTGTCCTCTCTTCCTGCACAGCTGGGCGAGCAGATTATCTTTGCTTTTACGGAGAGTGCCGTTGACATGGTCATTAAGCCAGCGCAATTCATTAATGGCTGATGAAAGGTCCTTGCATGCAGGAAGCAATGCAGCGGCATTAGCTGAGTAGCGCCTAGCCTTGCGGAAGAGCCATGGTGGGATTCGTGGCATTGGCTGTGATTAGATTGCAAGCATATTATATTTGTAGAGTATAATATCCCCCAATCACCAGCGGCGAGATGCTACACATAGCTGATGATCCTACTAGTTAATTGTATAGAGTTTTGTGCACTTGCGGCGCTACCGGATAGTTCCAGGCATTTCTGTAGTCATAAGCAATTAGCCGGTAATTAGCCGATCGCCCTTCTTATCAAACTGGCTGCTCATTCTTCGATGCTAAGTTTAGATCTGCGATATTCATAGCACTTTTGAACCAGGATGACACGAGAACCCTTCTAAACCAGATTCAAGCCAGAATTACATTATTGTTCTTCATTTTTTTGGATTATCTGAGAAGATTTGTCACCAAAAGGTTCACGATAAATTTGCTCTTGTGCTTTATCCTCCGTCTCCTTAACGGCTGAGAGGCGGTATCCATCCCTCAAGTCTCTTGCGGCTTTGCCACAGGGGTTTCACTCAACGCGTCCTTGAGTGAACCATCAAGTTCTCTCAGCTAATCTCTATCATTGCACCAGAATGAACGCACCAGATCGGTATGTTATGATTTCTTATAATTTATTTTCACGCCTTTATTCGCGTAAATCTTCAGCCAATGATTAAGATTCATCCCTCGCGATGAAGCGAAGAACTCTCCTAAAACATGGAGTCTTCATGCTCATAATACGATGCCTAGAAGGAAAGGCGTATGCAGTTTCACTTTTGAGTTTCTATTGTTTGTATAGCATGTGCAAGTGTGCACTGAGCAACAATGATTCTTCGCCAGCCAGGTGCTCTTTTTTTTTTTTTTTTATTTTTTTTTTTTTTTTTAATTTTTTTTTATTAAATCTCTATATATATATTTATATGAACAGCTTAAAAACTTTATCTCCACCTGTCTTCCATCTTGCTTCACTCTTCCACTTTCTTCTTTCCCAAACCTCTGGCTTTGCGTCATCTGTTTCCCAACCGCACTATTGACCATTCTTCCATTTTCTATCATTTCCAAATTTGTTCATCAGCGATCATGGCGGGATGCAATACGAAGCATGATAACCTTCAGGATAATCCGTTGCGTCTCCCTCAATTTAATTTGCTTCGTATTTTTCGTTCTACGCGATAGGAATTTGCTGACCTTGATCAAGTTTCGAGCTATTTTTGCTCGCTGATGGCGAGAAGAAGATTGAGGAAAAAGTATATTCTGGTGAGTGACTAGCACGCCAACTCTGTGGTCAGAAATCAGAGCCTAACTGCTCTCTGCAGGCATGTCCAATACTTCAGATTTCGTTCTGAAGAAGGAGGACCATACTTTGGGCAACTTGCTCGCTGAGCATCTCAAGGCCCACCCCAACGTCTACATGGCCGGATATAAGAGTAAGTTTTCGAAGGCAATAGCCATTTTCTCTAATGCTGACGAAGCTGGATAGTTGCTCACCCTAATGTTCCTGAGCTCTATATCCGCGTGCAAACAGACGGAACCATTTCCCCTCGCGATGTTTTTACGTCAGTATGTGAAAAGCTTATCAACCAGCTCGAGATGTTGTATCAAGAGTTCACTCGCGAGTGGGAGTTGAGACGGATCACCAATACGGGAGACCAGGGGAATATTCAACAGAATGGTCACTAGAGCATTTCACCAAGTCGTCTCGTAGGCAGGCGTTAGAGGAATAAGGGATTCGGGCTCTTTGCTTTTCGGTTTTCGTATGGACCAGGAAAAATATGCAATTAATTAGTTAACAAAGACTCTGCATATGGGGATATTACAAGGCTAGTCTAAACTTGGCCATCCTGACACTTGGGAAATTTTATTCCATTGCTTCCAACTTATCTTCCTCGAGTGCCTCCTGCCATGAGCCTATCACATGTGTAGACAGTCCGTGCGAGCGAGCGTGATATGGCCTGCGATGGGCCGACATGAACATTTGGGAAAAGTTTCTGTTTCCTCAAGCCGCGGCGCCAACTGGCCCTTCTCCTCCTGGAATTAGCTGTAGAGCTGGGTTAACCTGACTGAGATATCATCAATGAGAACAATTGTTTGCTATACCATGCAGATATTGTTGCCGTTCAGCAGAATTTTAGGAAGTTTCGTGTGGTTTCCAGAGTAATCGCTAAGAGAGGTCAATGCTAAGCTTATTGTAGACCACCAAGGTGAGAATTTACTCACAATTCTGTCACATCCTCCAGCACCATGTCTTAGAAAAAAAATCATTAGAAGAAGTTTCATATCTCTGTCAAGTGAGGTATCCACTTACTGACATAGTCGTCAAAGCCAAGAAGCGTACCGCTGAACTCTGCTCAAAGCGTTAATGCTATATATATAGCACGGATTCTAATAAGAAACTGTTGGCTCTAACCTTTATCTCCCTTCATGACCACCCATATCCTTGACCCGACGCATTTGTCAATGAGCTCTGAAGTGAATGTCAGCTGTTTGAAGCGATGGTTCTAGTAGTATGAGGTAGAGGGGAGAGACTCACCGAGGGGTAGCAACTGTGAAGCCATCTTGGTGGGTTTCTGTTCCTATTATCTCCTTGATGCAGCCAGTGAGCGTTGTGTGCTTGAATAAATTAAATTTTCTTTTGAAAACAATCCTCTCAGAAATTCAGATTTCAGTTACTCTTCAATGTTTGTACACAGTCTGAGATCAGGCTCTCACTTTGAGAAGTTATTCCCAGCAAGTCTAATGGCGCTAGCTTAGAACATTTTAGAGGCACAGAATATGCCCGACCCCACATGGATTCGTGTATGATGACTAATAACAGGTTTGCATGTTAATTGCAATTAAGCGCGCTGAGACGTGATGCGACGCCACTCGTCAGTGGCCAATCAAGTATTATTCACAGCATTCAACTCCCTGGCTCGCTTGAATCCTCCCTGTTGCCTACGGTGGGATTTCAATGGCTCACGAGTTTGGGTACTCTGCAATGGGCTGCTTATTGTAACCCCCTCCGTTCCATGTATCCGTACGGACAGGGTTCACGCTTTACCTGCTACTTGAATCGACCTCTCCCACCCTACAAGTAATAGCATGCTTTCGTATCTGTCAACACATGTACTCGGTTCTTGCAGCAAAAAAAGCCCAAGTGCTATGATCAGAGCTATGAGCTTTAATCATACGAGTCAACTATGGAGTTCCAAGCTCGGCGTTCGCTTCGCTCCTAAGCGTGAGCTCACGCCTTTGCATCAAAGACTGGATATTTCTCAGTCCCTCTATACTTCCGCCCTAAGCAACGGCGAAGGTTGCGCCGACAATATTGTAACTTCAACTCAGCTCAGCATAAATACGTCAAATGTGACTCAAGAGCCACTATCAAATCCGTCAAATTCGAAGAGTACCTCCACTTCTGCAGTCCAAGAACCGGGTCTCAATATAGCCAGCTCAAAAGAGGGCATCGTCTCTGTGACCAATGGCGCTGATAACAAGAAGCTTGTCGAACCGCCGTCGACCTCGTCAGATTTCAGAATCTCTAAAGAGAAATTTCTCGCTGCTCGTGCCGCCATTCCTGGCAGTTTGAAGTCCCATTGGTCATACACCATGTACCAGCGAGTCAAGGACAACGGTGATGTTGATCTTGTCAAAGTTCATTACTGTTATAGTAAGCATACTATGGAACGTGTCTGCAAAACGTATTTCCTTAATGAAAGTGTCATCGGCCTCGACCTGGAGTGGATGGCCTTTGCCAAAAGCGACAGTGGACCACGGGAGAATGTCTCTCTGATTCAAATTGCAAGCCCGAGTCGCATTGCTTTGTTCCATACCGCATTGTTCGATAAGGACGATGATTTTCTCGGGCCAATATTTCGAAAACTCATGGAGGATCCCAACGTGAGCAAGACTGGCGTAAATATTGGAGCAGACTGCACGCGCCTCAAAACCCACCTTGGCGTCACTGTTCAAGGCATCTTTGAACTAAGTCACCTCTACAGGGTCGTCAAATACTTACCACAGAACCAAATGAAACTAATCAACAAGTCGCTGGTTTCACTATCGTCTCAAGTCGAAGACCAGTTACGGCTACCTTTGTACAAGGGGCAGTCTGTCCGGACTAGTAACTGGATGAAGCGGCTCAGTGCACAACAGATTCATTGTAAGAGAGTCACCAGACCGACACTTTAGGCACCTTGTTATGGTGAAAAGATGCGTAACTGACATACTTACAGATTCTGCGTCGGATGCTTATGCCTCTCTTCAGCTCTATTATGTGCTCGAGGAGAAGCGAAAGGCTCTCGATCCTTGTCCTCCTAGGCCACACCATGCAGAGCTACGGCTACCCATCCCTCTACCCGCTCCCCCGGCTATTGACGTTGAAGTAAATGAAGATGTCGTCTTAATGGATGCAACTTCAGCAAGCCTTGCTAGTCCAGCGACAGCCAGCTCAAAGCCCAAAGCTCCCATATCAAAACCTTCTACCCCTTCCAAGGCAAAACCGAAACTCCAAAATCCACCTACTCCCAAAGACACACCTAGAGATGCGCGAATAATTGCGGCTGAACTCGATGTGGCACAGTACCGCTCTGCTAAAAAGGGTCCCCTATCAGCAACCTATCCATCACTTAGGGCGTATTATATCTGGTATCAAAATGAGCATCTCCGTCCCGTGGATATCGCGGGTCTCTTGCGGGATCCACCACTTCAGACAACCACTGTTGCCAATTATATCCTTGACGCAATAAGGACCGAGAAGCTTCCCTATTCTATCACGAGATTACACGATGATGTGCTATCTCTTATTGACCTAACAAAGCCGTACTTTTTCAAGCATCAGTCAATAGCTTATGAATGTTCAGAGGCAATACTGAGGATTCAAGTCCCAAAAGAGTAGCGGTGTGTTTTACACATGATCCGAACGAGTCAAGAGTAGATAATGAAAGTGATAAAGATAATATTTATAATATGCAGTTGCATTACTGTAGCCTTGGTATACTCAAAACGTGAGATGAAATAGAAAAAATGAGATCTATGATGAGAGTAGTCCATTGCCCCGGTTGATCTGAACCTTCTTGTCCTCTCCTCCACTTACTATTCCCCATGTTTTATCCCACACCACGCTCAACACCTTGGCGCCCTCCCCAGCAGGAGGCAGCTTCTTTCCCTTAAGCCACTCTCTACCAATGGTATAGACAGGTTCGCTAACACTGCCACTGCCCTCCTCAGATGATGCGAGCCGGACACTGCGTAGATCCCATACGCGACACGTACTATCATGCGAGCCAGAAACGAGAGAGTAGTCATTTTCTGGACTGGGTGCCACGGAAACAACCATATTAACGTGGCCTCTAAGAGTCATGGCAGAGGTTGTGGCAGCGGATTCTCTGGGATCTAGTAAAGTGATGTGTCGTGCCGAAGAACCAGCTGCCACCAAAGATGCGCCGGGTAACGCCGCAGCGCAAAGAATAGGATGCATGGTGGTTAACCGGGATACCTCCCGCTGTGTTGTGAGATCAATCGTCTTGACAGTGTGGTCCATGGACGCAGAGTAGGCGACGGTCGTATCCTTGGGATGGAAAATGGCCGCCGTAATCGATTCGTCATGTAAGGGAATCATCGCTAAAGGTCCACGCTGGGCGGTAGAACCAGCGTTTGACAATTTGGCTCGTTTGATACTGTGAGCGGAGGGGAGAGACTCAGGGTCAGCTTGGGGAGCCGTTCTTTTGGAGGCGGACCACAGCCCAACGCGCCCATCTGAGGAAGCAGTAAGGATGCGCCGGGTTGAACCATTGACATCAATGCTGTTAATGTTCTTTTCGTGTCCCCAAAGCTCCATATTTGGTTTGAGACTACCAGAAAAACCATCATCCGCCTCTTTATAGTCCCATACCATAACTTTCCTGTCCAGTCCCGCTGATGCCAACTGAGTCGGCGACAGCCATCGTACAGCGTTAATACGCTGAGTATGTCCTTCACCCTTACCACCAGCAGAGACAGCAATTGCCTTTCCAGAAGGGTTCCAGATCCTCACAAGTCCATCATAAGAAGCACTGGCAATCCTTTCATTCACTGCAGTATCTCCAGCAAGTAGACCGGCAACGGAAGTTGATGAGAGCACATCAACACCACTTACCCAGTCATCGTGCTCAAAGCTGGCTTCAAACACGGGGGGGAGAAGGCTGCGAACATATTGTAGAGTCAAGGTTGTCTCCTGAGAAAGGCCATTCGAGTTCAAGTATTCTTCAATACTCGTTTGTAGGAACGTGCCGTTGGCAAGGAAGTCGAGTGGTACTGGCGATGAGGTGCCCAGCATCGACTCGGAATTTAAGATACGAGAGAGGCCATAACGCTTGATGTCTATGATGTGTTAGCAAATATTTGGGTCTCCCCCCAGTTGAAAAGTTCAAAGCAAGAAGATTTGGAGAGAGAGATAATTGACCTGCTGGCACGAGCAATTGTCTTTTAGACTCTGGGAGGACGAGGCCTTCCTCGTTGGTGATGAAGATGACCTTCACCTGAGCAGACGAGGCGTCCATTGTGTAAAAAGGCAAATCGAAAAAATTTGTGCGCCTGTAAGATTGACTTTAAGAGTAAAATCTGTTGGGGATAATTTCTATACTAGACCAGCGTGGAATTGCACCCGCTGAATTTATCACTGCGGTCCAAAATATAGGCAAAAATGGTGTGTGCATTCATGGATAAGAGATTGTCAAAAAAATTTGGGATGAGCGGCGCAGCCTTGTGAACCATGGATCCACTGCGGGGTGCAATGTTGAAAGTGACAGCCAATTGAAATGACAATTGAACAAGGCTGAAAGAGTGGCCTAGCGCACACTAAGCTGTTATCTAGACCGCCTAATTGAAACTCTAAGATTTGGCTGCATATCAATCGGTGTAAATGTATGGAGCAGGGTAGTTGAAGTAGTAAGAAGTGAATCCAAAGGAACTTATGCATCGTTTTAGTGTAGATTGGCCACTCCGAGATAACCTCCTATACATGTTCTCTAAGATTTCGATCAAAGAGAACTACCTAATCTATGTTGGGACGGACAGTTACAAAATGTTCGTTCATACTTCATACCTGAACTAACACGACGTCACGGAACCAGAAGCTGGCATTCGACGTCATCTTTGGGCAGATTCGAGTAGATTCAAGCCGCAGATCTTGTACATAGTATATGGACACTGTACCAAAACAAAAAAACGGCCGAGGCATTGTTATGCGATTTGGCGTCACTAACTGTTGAGAAGGTCGAATACAACCCAAGCTGCCAAGAAAACCATGGGTGTGCAGGAAGTGCAGCGCAGTGACGACAAATTCCGGGACTTTTGAACCTCTCTCATTGGGAGCCGGCAGGATGGGAGAGGCTTGCAGAAGAGTCTATGATATCCATCGTAGTTAGATGCCTATTCAGATGCAAAACACGAGCCAATCCCAATCTCTCGTCACTCGAGCTTGATCGGCTTCCCCCGCAATCCATGGCGTCATCCCCACACTGCTAAGATAGTGCACGAGGTCAGTTTTGCATCTCACCTCCCGCGGATTTGACTTTGACCCGCCGGCTGAGAGATTACCATGCCAATGCCATGTTCCAAGTATGCAGGGACATGAAACTCTCCTTTGGCAACAGATATGGGCACGTCAGTGGCTCTTGGTTGCTTGCGGGTGATGGACGCTGAGAGGCGTTGCGTAGTGTGTGGCGGCCACACTAACTGCCAGCTTTTTAACTTCGAGACATACTCTCCGTACCATAACTCCCCGTACACAGTGACGAAATTGTCTTACAAAAAGATAGAGAAGAGGGAAGAAAATGAAAATGAAAATGCAGCATAGGAATAGAGAGCGAATTCTTCTTAGGTAAGCATGAAAAAAAAAAATCTTTTACATTCCAGACGTCTTCTCCCGTTGATCCGCATGCATCAAATGCAGATACAAAACGCATACATGAACATACACGCGCAGTAACAGCTGCCTATTTACGCTGTTAGTGGTTTGGCACAATTCCATTATCCACTTTACGGCCTTCTTGCATACAAGTCGTAACCCCAGACCCACATCTCTTTAAGAGGTCCCCACTTTCTTTGTTGCACCCCTCCAAGAGCTTCAGTCCAAGTCCCTCATCAAGTTCTTCTCCCCCCTCTCAGCCTGACTTCTTTTTGCTGTCGCTACCGCTCATATTGAGGTTTCAGGCTCAGATTTAGCTATCTTTGGGCTCTGAAGAACCTGTTGCGTTGGCTCTAGGGCCCAGTTCTTGTTTGTCTCGTTCCAGCGCGCAGTTATAAAGCTGAGAACTAATCTACCTACTCTTACTCTTTAAAAAGCACTGACGCTACCCATACTCAGAAGCTACCAAACTCAACAATATCTCGCACAGCAATTTCAGCCCAAAACAAACGCAAAGTTTTTCTCTTTGTTTCAAACGCAGATATAATTCTAGCTGTTAGCATCTTTCGCTCTGTTCTTTGCGAGGCCAAAAAAACTTACGAAAAATCAGCTTTCTAGCTTGTGCGAACTCGCGCAACCCTAATACCTACGTCATCTGAATTTGTCGGCCCGTGGCACAGGCCTCTTTAAGCCGGAGCTTTCCCTCAAGGTTCCATCAGCTTCTCGACAAATAAAAAAAACAATTCAGACGACACAATGGCCGCTGACGGGCATGCTGTTCGTGATATCAAGAACCACCTTCTCTTTGAAATTGCTACTGAAGTAGCTCATCGGGGTGAGTTTTTTTTTTTTTTTTTTTTTTTTTTTTTTTTTTTTCTCCCTATAGCGACTTTGGTCATTGTCGCCACTGTACCTATTCCTGCCCAACATCAGGCAGAGCAAAGAAGAGCTCGCCACTTCTAATGCGTTAATAAATTGACAGTCGGTGGTATCTACTCTGTTCTCAAATCCAAGGCTCCGGTGACAACGGCCGAATATGGCGATCGATACACGCTTATCGGTCCTCTCAACCACCAATCGGTACGCCCGCTACCAGTAATTAATGGCTCAAAATTGGGCATCAACTGACGAAAAGCAGGCCGCAGTCGAGGTTGAGGAGATGGAACCCACCAATAAGGAGCTAGCTGCCACCATGCAGACCATGAAGGATCGTGGAATTGGCATGCTGTACGGTCGATGGTTGATTGAAGGAGCCCCCAGAGTTCTTTTGATTGATACCAAGACAGCATACAACTACGTGAACGAGTGGAAATCCGACCTATGGTCAGTAGCAAGTATTCCGTCCCCACCTGATGACGATGAGACCAATGAGGCTGTTGTGTTTGGGTATCTGGTAGCATGGTTCCTCGGAGAGGTAAGAGTCTTTTGTCCAATCACATCAAGGTTGCCATTACTCAGACGTTGGGTTTGCTAACATACAATTAGTTTGTATGCCACGAAAAGGAAAAGGCTGTTATTGCCCACTTCCATGAATGGCTAGCTGGTGTTGCTCTGCCCCTCACAAAGAAGAGACGAATTGATGTTACAACCATCTTCACGACCCATGCCACTCTCCTGGGGCGATATCTCTGCGCCGGCTCTGTTGATTTTTATAATAACCTCCAGTTCTTTGATGTCGATGCAGAGGCAGGAAAGCGTGGTATCTACCATCGGTACTGCATTGAGCGTGCTGCCGCTCATTCTTGCGACGTCTTCACAACAGTATCCCACATTACCGCTTTTGAATCAGAGCATTTGCTGAAGCGAAAGCCTGATGGTGTTTTGCCCAATGGCCTCAATGTCACCAAGTTCTCGGCCGTTCACGAATTTCAAAACTTGCATCAGCAAGCCAAGGAAAAGATTCATGATTTTGTGAGAGGTCATTTCTATGGTCACTACGACTTTGAACCAGAAAACACATTGTATTTCTTCACTGCTGGACGCTACGAATTTCGAAACAAGGGAGTCGACATGTTTATCGAATCTCTTGCACGTCTCAACCACAGGCTCAAAGCAGTTAACAGCAAGATGACTGTTGTCGCCTTCATCATCATGCCTGCTCAGACTACATCACTCACCGTTGAGGCTCTCAAGGGTCAGGCAGTCATCAAATCCTTGAAGGATACTACCAACATAATCGAGCAAGCCATTGGTCGACGCATCTTTGAGCGATCTCTCAAGTGGCACGAAGGTGACCCAATGCCTGATGAGAAGGAACTCATTTCCGGACAGGATCGAGTCCTCTTGCGTCGGCGTCTCTTTGCCATGAAGCGACATGGCCTTCCACCGATTGTTACTCACAACATGCTCAACGATAATGAAGATCCCGTTTTGAACCAGATCCGTCGGGTACAACTATTCAACCACCCGTCTGACCGCGTCAAGGTAGTGTTTCACCCAGAGTTTCTGAATTCTGCCAACCCTGTTCTGCCACTGGACTATGATGATTTTGTGCGTGGCTGCCATATGGGCGTCTTCCCATCATACTACGAACCATGGGGTTATACTCCTGCTGAGTGTACGGTCATGGGAGTTCCGAGCATCACTACAAACCTCTCTGGCTTTGGATGTTACATGGAGGAGCTTATCGAAAACTCCAGCGATTACGGTATCTATATCGTGGACCGAAGAATGAAAGGAGTGGAGGATTCGGTTAACCAACTGAGCCAATTTATGTTTGACTACTGTAGCAAGAGCCGGCGTCAGCGTATTAACCAGAGAAACCGTACTGAGCGACTCAGCGACCTGCTTGACTGGAAGCGCATGGGTATGGAGTATATCAAGGCTCGACAGCTTGCTCTTCGACGAGCGTACCCCAACTCGTTTAGCGGAGATGAAGAAGAAGAAGATTTCATTCCTGGACCGGAACAAAAGATCTCTAGGCCCTTCTCAGTCCCAGGCTCACCTCGTGATCGGACTGGCATGATGACTCCTGGAGACTTTGCCAGCCTTCAAGAAGGACGAGAGGGCTTGAGCACGGAGGATTACGTCGCCTGGAAGTTGCCGTAAGTACCTACCAAACCCGCGCTTCTGCGGATCAAAACTCCTTTTTCATACTTTACAAAACTCTATGGAGAAGAAAAAGAAAAAAGAAAAAGAAAAAGAAAAAAGAACACACAAGGCTAACACTTTGATGTAGTGAGGAAGAGGACCCCGAAGAATATCCCTTCTCGTTGACTCTTCGAACGAAGCAGCAGCCTGGTGGTGTGAGCCCGGAAACTCAGGCCACACTGAACGGCAATAACTAGAATGAAGCGTTTTGACAATAGGACAAGTATGCGTCCAGAGCGAGCATTATGTGTCAGATGAAGGTCACTTTTTTTTTTAACAAGGATTTTTATGGTGAAAATTTTTGGTTATGTTTTTTTGTTTCTTCCACTAATACGAGTGTTGTATTTATGGAAGCAGACAGATTGGGTAACTTAAATTTGTTTAAAGCAAACAAACAAAACCCCCCCCAAATGGGGAAAAAAAAAGCTATCAAGGCAATAGCGACCGCATTCTTCTAGTTAAGGAGACCCTTGCGAAGGAGACGAAGTATAAGATTCTTTTGATGGAAGACGGTGTATGTATCGGGCCAATTACGGGCTTGAGGGAAATAAATAAAAGCTAGGTTGAGTGTTTAGCAGTATTGTCGGTGTCGTTGTCTTTTTACCACGTGCTCCATTGAAACACGTTTTACTCCATATTCTATACAAAGCACTAGTATTACCCTATTAAAGTACATTAAAGCTTCAACTCATTCAACAAGGAAGACTTGACTTGATTGACTACTACTCCGTATTATCTATATCGTTGGTTGGTAGAGAAGAGACACGTGCTCTGTTTAGACTCGGCGCGTTGTACAAGTATCTCATACGGTGTAGATGAGATGAGATGGCGATCCATCCAGCGCCACAACTGTTCAGCAGGCCGTGGCTAGAGTCTAGTTTGGTGGATTCTCTCATTACCTGCGCTTACTATAGAGAAGACTAAGTACCTGTGTATGTACTCCGTAGCAAATATAATTCAAATGAAAGAAATTGCAAATTGCAATATGGAGCACCAACACGCGATAAGGATTTTTGATTGTTTGTGCTTTGCGGTTTAATTTCGAGTATTCAACAAGTAGCACTTGTACGGAAATGATGATCATTATCATCAATCAGCATCGTGTGTGTACTCGTACATTATACATACATGAAATGACGCCGTCGTACGAGTGAGAACCGCCCAGCATCGTTCGGTTTTTTTTTTTTTTTTTTTTTTTTTTTTTTTTTTTTTTTTTTTTTTTTTTTTTTTTTTTTTTTCTCTTTTCCTCTAATGTGGAGTACCTCGAACAAGGGGGAGCATAAGGACCAACACTACGGAGTAAGTAAGAAGCGAGGAAACGAAATGGATCCTTCTCTTCCACCACCCCTGAGAGATTTGAGACTCGTGGAGCATCGGAAAAAAAAAAAAAAAAAAAAAAAAAAAAAAAAAAAAAAAAAAAAAGGCGGTGATGCAAATATTGGAATGATTTAACTACAATTGGGGGGTCTTTGTTTAGTCTCGCAATAGTACAAGTACTTGTAAGTACCGAGTATGGAGTATATACGAAGTGATATGATTAGCAGAGAAAGATGGTGGAGGGAAACGGGCTAGAGCGGTTGCTAAGGTGAGATGGCGTCAGGTCAGGTACCGGGAAGAACGAACGATGGAAGAAGAGACTACGGGAGTACAAGTATACAATATACAAGTACGGAGTACTCCGTTAGAGGCCATGTAATTACATAGTACGGAGTACGGAGTACCAGGTATCTCTTGGCATTCCTCACTCAGCCTCATCTCTTCTCGTATCTCTTCTCTCTCTCTTTCCAGCCCCATGTCATACAAGTATACTTGTACTTGTACTTGCACTCCGTACTTGAATGTACATACTCATACTTATATAAGGGTGGGCTTACTTATTATGGAGTATTACATACAGGCGGGATTGTATGCGGTGAGAGAGATGTTCTGCGATGCTTCCGTGCATACACCGTATTTTGAGACTTTTATTTGTTTATTAGGTATTCTTACTCTTCTTCTTCTTAAAGAATGGCTTGACACGTGGAATATTCAGGCATCTCCTCCAATTGATTGATTGATTCTATACAATGCCTATCAAGCATCAAGCAGAGCACAGACACATAAACTACATACATACCTATACCTGTACATACTCGTACACATCAACACCTCAGTGGAAATTACACAAAGACGATCTTACAAGTACCTAGGCCAAACAACCCATACCCATAACCACCACAAATAGATACAACCTACTCCGTACTCCGTACTCAATTACCTACCTACCTACTGCCCTGAGAAGAAAAGACGAAAGCTTTTCCCCCCCTGACAAAACAATCCAACATCCTTGCTTCTTTCAGATAGCTCAGGTGGAGAAAAGCCATGATAGCTAATTTCGGTAAGTCGCCTACTAAGCTACTTACTTGTACGTACTAACCTAGTAAGTTTCTTTTTTCTTGCTCCTTGTACCTACTTGTAAGCCGATCATGGGCGCTGTTCTCAGGTCTCAGGGGAGCAAAAGTATCTCACAGTGCAGCAATATACATACGTACAAGTATTTTATTTTATTTTATTCTTTTTTTTTTCTTGGTTTGAATTGCGATTTGAGTACTTTTGTAATGGGCGGTCAATGGCGGTCTATTCTTGCTAGGTGATGATGCCTCAGGTATTTTTTTTTCTTCCTTTCCTTAGCCAAGAAAAAAGAATCGGTGCTTAGATAATATCGAAGAGAGCTGAGTATTCGTAGTTATATACATATACCATATACAAAATACTTGTAATGCTGAGAGAGAGAACCTATAAGCTGTACAAGTACGGAGTATATGCAAGAAGAATACCAAAGAAAGGTATGTACATACAAGTATACATAGCAATTGACAACTCTCGCTTATTCCTGGATCGGCCATCTCGCTTCAAAATGGCAAACGCCATGGTTCGCATTGCAAGACAAAAATAAAGAGCGGCCAATGGACAGTGAGTAGTTGGTTTATATAGATCGTGCTTCAAATTTATTACAGTAGTGAGTGAGCAGCTAACCAGTAATGAATGAATGAGTGAACGAACGAATGAATTAGGTCTAATTTATCCCAGGATAACGCTCCGTCTTATTCGGCCGAGTAAATTAAAAATTGCTTGCTTGCTCTGCCTTGGTTACCCCAGGTTATCTAATACGGAGTACGGAGTACGGAGTAAGTAAGTAGTACTGTAATTACTATGATATACTCGTACTACAAGGTAGTAGTAGCGTAGTATCGTACATACAAGTACGGAGTATACTCCCGTACTTATTACTACGATCCTGTGTTTTCTTTGTTTCACATCAAACCAGGGAAAAAGCTAATCTACTTACTTGTACTATCTCATCTGCGAAGCTGTTATACTTGTACGTATTTGTACTCCGTAATACTATTTGTGCAATGCAAAATGCCGGCCACCAACACATCATCATATCCACATATAGAAGAAACCCCCCCCCCTCCCTCTCTCCTCAATTCATCTGCCTGTCACCATCCCCTGCTATTACTACTCTCTCCGTAAACATTGCATGTATACTACGGAGTATAGGCTGAGCATTATTGCAATATAGTACTTGTATCTTGTATTTTGATTTAGCCATGCCCTTGTTGTGCATGTTGTCTGCATTACTTGTACTTGTACGGAGTACTCCATACGCAAATGTCCGACATTCCTCCATAATCGCCGCCGCCGCCTCTCTCTCATTCTGACTCTACATACATATCAAAGCTCATGCTTAATCTACCTAGCAAGGTCAGATACTGCCTTAGATGTACAAGTACGGAGTAGTAGCCTAGGTGCTCCATCCAAGTGCATGTACAACGCATCTCATACTCCACATCAAAGACCAAGAAGAAGAAATCACACCAAATCCCACCATTATCATATTTACATTACATATGATGCTTCTCTCAGATAAAAAAAAAAAAAAAATCTTCAACAACTCATTCTAAAGCAAGGCTCACGCGAACATGCTTTAAAGCAGGTTCAGTATTTCGTACATGTTTTAGCTGTCCTGCAAACCCCCACACAATCTTCAACTCCAAACTTCTTAACTAGCTATTTCAGAAATCCATCGTCTTTAAGAGTCTTTCCGCCGCTCTTCTCGGGTCTTAATCCCCCCCTCCCCCACTCTGGGCAGCCATTGTCTGAAAGCACAGTAAATCTTTTTCTTTCTTCAGTCTGGTTTAAAGCATAAACATCTTCATCTTCATCTTCATCTTCATCTTCATCTTCATCTTCATCTTCATACAGGTAAAGTAGCATAGCGACACTGTACTTGTACAAATACCCTGTTCCTGGCCGACCGCTTCAACTGCCAGGGATGTCAAATGCAGGAGCTCTTACTTGTACAGCTACCCATGGACTTAACCCTTGTTTTGCTAGGGCATACTGTATTGCTACTGCTACAACGTCGGTGTAGACTTCACCTCGGCTTTTAGCATTAATTCATTCGCTCTCTCACTCTCACTCTTACTCTCTTAATCGCTCTCGCACACAAATAAAAATTACTTTGACAATCATGGAAAATTCAGATGCATGTGGTCCAAGGAATTTCGTCTTGGTAGTATCATAAATACTTGCGTAGGAAAATAAAAACATCCTTGTTTGCCTGCTGCGTGATGATCACTGCCTTCTGTCCTACTGGTTTCTCCCAAAGAAAAAACGCCACATCGAGGCGATGCAAGCCTCCCCCGCCGCCGCCATGAGATATCCTGTTCGCGTGACGAACTCTCATGTAATTCCCACGTAAACGCCGTCTGTGCTATGTGTATCCCATTTTTGTGTGCCGTACAAATGCGCCGCCCATAAGAACAATGAATTTGAGAAGAAGAAAAAAAACCAAGTAAAAGAAAAGGGCTAAATTTCAGCTCTCGTCGTCACAGAACCCAGAGAAAGAAAACAAGGCCAGCTGTTGGAGCATTCACAAAAAAAAAAGAATGTGGATCCAGTGTAAAAAGAAAAGAAAAGAAGAGAAAAAAAAGAGGAGAAAAAAAAGATAGAGAGAATGAGTGAAGAGAAGAAGGATGAGCTGATAGAAAGATAGAGCGGTGAAAAAAAAAATCACACTCTGATACTTCGTCGCCGGGTTAAGAAGCCTTGGCGAATTCGTTTTGTCGGTGACAAGGGTGACGACGTATCGCTAACCGGCGACGACGATGTGGCTGAGTAGCTGCTAGCCCTCCTTGACGCCAGTTCCGGATAGGATAAGGGCAACATTGGTGTCATTGATCGTGGAGTGCTAATGTGGTTCTCTTCCTGTTCCTCTCCAACCTGCTCCATAGGGCACGTCTGTACTGACAACGCCTCTCGAGAATGGGAAGCCAATGGATTCAGGATAGGCCTGCTACGCTTTCTGACCAGGCTGAGCGTCCTCTTGAACATTGTCGCCGTCTTGCGGAGCTGAGGTTCGGGCTCTTCTGGCTCTGTCTTGGATGCAAATGGATCCATGTTGAGGAATGAATGCGAGCTCCTGTCGAAGCTAATTGGAGACATTATGCTGCTTGACCGAGGAGGATGAGGACGCTGTAAAACTATTGTAGCTGAGGATGTGGAGGACACAGATCCCTTTCGGTCACTCAAAATAGGCTCCGTTGATGTCCTTGTGAGCTTCTTCCCGGGACAGTCCCTCGATGAGCTCGGTGAGATTGATCTTCGAGGAAGCTCTACGATGCATGGCTTTCCAGAGAAAACAACGGAAACTATTCGGGCAATGTCCTGGCAAGTCGTTCGCTGTTCGGGTGTCTGTTGTGCCTGCTCGCTATCGGAGCTGTAATCGCAATCGGAAAAATCGTCGGCACAAGATGAAACGTCTTCTTCTGATGAAAGGTAGTGAAGATGTGGGGCGGCAGGAGTGAGTACGGGTCGATCTTCATTGGAAAGCTTTAAAGGCATAGTAGCTAGTAGCGTTGAGGCCCTCAAGGCACTCCTGGGAGGTAAGGCGGGTGCCTTTGAAAGCACAGCATCACTCTTGGTGGTTGCTGATATATCGTCGTAGCTTGATTGATCCATATTGATGGTTTCGTCCTCGTGGGTGTCGGAGACGAGTGTAGAAGAAGAAGAAGAAGAAGAAGATTGAACAAATCTAGAAAGAGAGCTTCTATATGAAGATCTCTTGCTGCGGTCCTGCCCCTCTAGAGTATGGCCGTGTGGAATGAAATCGACTTGATCCACCAACGACATTTGAGAAGGCAATAGTTGTAAAACAGTTTTTTTCGATACTCTCTCTCTCTCTCTCTCTCTCTCTCTCTCTCGCCCGTTGGTTCGGTAGCTGTTTAAGGAGGATTCGAGACACAGTATATGGTGGGTATGAAGGTCGGCAATAATTGGAAATGGTGAAGAAGGAAGAAGGAATATAAGAGAAGGGAGAGACTTTGGGTTAGGATAAGGCGTCAAGTTGTCAAGAAGGCATGGAAGAAGGGAAAGGGCGCTGGAGGGAGGTTCGAGAGGAATGTTCTCTCGGGGAGGCGAAAAGCGGAGGGGGAGGGGGGGGGGGAGTAGGAGAGTTATGTATACGAACATTACTTCTATCCGTAGGCATGGGCATGTTCCACCGTCTGGCACGAGGGCTGCCGTGCAGCGCCATGAAGCCCGCACTGGGTACATGTACCTAAAGGGAACAACGAACGGCGCCCGGGCCAGCGATCCACTTCCCACTTTCTAGGGGGGTCCACTGCTTAGATCCTGGCAGGGGTTCAAAGGGGGCCAACACGCTACAAGTTCAGTAGTACGGAATTACCTACCTTACTTGCACGGGATACTTGTGTTCCGTGCAAACATGGTGTGTACAACTAAGTACACTTGCCTGAACGGATTACGCATTGCTTGCACATACAGAACTACTTAAATACATACAAGTTATTACAAGTAACTATATATACTGAGCCACAGCAGAACAGAGCAGCAGGCCCCTCCCAAGCGAGGTCCCGTTTCAAAGGCCTGGCCACCTTGAAGTTAGGTAAGGTGGTATGCTGGCATAGATGAGCACGTACGAGTACAAATAATATACATGTCCGGAGCGAGCAACTCTTTCTGTCCTCTCGACTCCTCCTCTCCATTTCGCTTTTCCCCATTCGTCAATTTGCGAAATATGACTGCTGCAGATAGATAGATAGGTAGATAGATTTTCCACCCAATGCCTTGCACAAACGGCTTACTTTGTAACTACTTGAGATTAATTCTAGTCAGTCTCCAGTCCCCCAAGTGGCGTTCCTATACAATGTCAAATCTTTCTTTTTAGCGCCCCTAACAGCAGCTGCTGCCCCCCCCCCCCAGCCACTGCAATATGCTATCATTCCAGTACATAAGAACGCCACATTGCACTAATGGCTGTGGGCATCTACCTACCTAACTTGTCCAATACCTACCTTATTATTGACGAGGCTCTCCCCCCAGCTCCCCGCACACACAGGTATCGTCACTTGACGTCGTTGTTGTATTACTCACTGACACCTACTAATTTAACTTATGGGAGTGGTACTCCGTATACTTTACGCAGATCCTAAGCTGCGACTACGCTGATCAACCTAGGTATGTTGGTATGTACTTGATAGCAGTGCCCTCGATATCTACTTGTACATTAGTTGCAATCAAAAAAAACCGATAGCCCGAGGACAATACTACTTGTACATA
>JACBYL010000650.1:0-22101 GCA_015266385.1 Trichoderma oligosporum | reverse complement strand
GTTTATAAAGATTGAATCATACTAGGTTTGAATTTGCTGCGCCTTCGTATATATTCATGAGTTAGGCTTGGTGTTCAGGGCCCCATGTAAGTACTTTTGTGTAAGCACTTGCTCTTAAACCGCCTAACACAAAATGGAAATCAATACTTTTCATTCTCAAATACACCGACAACATCTTTAGATTCTCTCATTGGAGTATAAAGCACAACCTACTATACTTATTAGGGCCTCTCAGGCAGGCAAGGCAAACGCCCGTTCATGCAGCAATAAATGAAGATGCATCCACTCATGGAATATCCATTTTATGTATTGCGACCCTCACCTGTTGCCCCGACGCATCCGCCTCTTTCAAATTGTCCGAGAAAAGTGCAGAAAACCGCACCTTTTCCTCTGTACCCATCACATGAAGAGAAAAAAAATGACTTCTTAACTCGTTTATGTAATTAATAATCGACGACGACAACCACAGTCAACCTAAACTTGGGGACTTGGTCGCTTACACCGTTGTCCGCGTATGTTGACCATGTGACACCAAGTATAGAGCCTTAACTTGTCTTTCTACTTGGACGGACCGCCATCTGCGGGTATTATTTTTTGCTTCCCATGCTTGTTCAGAACGGTGCTTTTCTCGATGAGGATGGTGTGGATGAGCCAGCCACTGATGTTGGGCCCTTAGTGTATATTGCTAAATGATCCTTGTAGAATATTTAGAACTCGAGACTGCGAAAGAGCTGCTTCGGTGGAGGTGAGATGATTACAATCTCACCCTCTTTATTTATTTTATCCTCTTTTTTTTCTTCTTCTTTTTTCTTTCTTTTCTTCTATTGTGCGGAAAAAGAGAGAGAGAGAGAGAGAGAGAGGCCGTAGCTGGATGACTTGTCTCGAATTCTATCGAGAGCATCTGAGCAATAATTGAGGATAAGGATGCAATTATCGCAGCCTAACCGACAACCAAAATGAGGCTCCTCCTCCTCCTCCTCATGCTCCCAATCTCCAGCCTGGCCATCTCCAGCGCCACTAAAGACAGATACGCTGCTCTCCCGATTACACCAGAAGGGTTGACGCCGCGATACTTTGTCGACAAATCGCATCCTCTCTACAAGCGCGAAGGGTCCTGTGGCGACAGCCATCACAGCTGTAAGATGACATTATCTCCCCCTTCACCCGTATTCCTCTCGTTCCTCTTCCAGTTACACACTTTATATATATATATATCCTCTCTCTGTCTCCCATATATATATATATACATATATATATATATGTATGTATATATGTATATACTAACCTCGAAAATCGTCCATCAGGCCTCGACATTGGCCACGGCGATCAATGCTGCGACAACAACAGCTACTGCTACATCAACACCTCCAACGAACCCAAATGTTGCGCAATAGGCTCGCCCTGCTCTTCCGATAACCCTTGCCCAAGCACTGCAGTCCGTTGCACCGTCACACGTACCATCACCTTCACTCACTCCTCCGTCTCACGTCCGTCAAAGACAACCGCCGTAAGCACAAGCATAACCGTCGAAACAGGCTGCTGCGGCCGCTCCTGTCCCCAGACAAGCCTCTACCTCTGTGCCTCCACTCTCGGCGGCAATTGCTGTCCCTTCGACTCCAATTGCGAAGCAGGCGGGAACTGCGTCTCTACAAAGACAGCGCCTCCCCCAGGTCTCACGCCCGTAGCCGACGGCTGTACAACAAATCAGTTCAAATGCCCCGACGGTAACGGATGCTGCAACAACGGCCAAGCATGCACTTCGTTTGCCGGATCGGCATACTGCTCGACTGCAACCGGGGGTCCTACTAGTACCCTCGCCGTTGCGGTCGGTTCATCATCCTCTAAAGGACTCTCTCCCGGAGTGGAAGCGGGGATTGCAGTCGGCGCCGTGCTAGGCGGGGGCCTTATTGTCGCAGCGGCAGCGTGGTTTTATTTTTTCAGGCGAAGACCGAGAACAGTTGGGAACAATGACGCTTCTCAAGCCTCGTATGAGCTGCCTGGGAGCGAAAATGCCCATGGCATAGGCCCGGGAGGTATTGCCATGAGCCGTGGGCAGGCGTCTCCTCAAGCTTTGGCACGTTGGACAATGGTATCTTCGGTAACTCCCTCCGGAGCTGTGACCGACGCGGGAACGTTGAGGTCTCCGTCATCTGCTCCGGATCCCATCGAGATTGGGTCGGAACAACGTTCAGAAGCGCCAGGCTCAGAAGTCTGGTCACCCAAGTCCGGCGTCAGCAGTACGGCAGTCGCCGCCGACCTTCGAACACCAGAGTTGATGGAAGGCCGATTTGAGCTGCAGGGGTCAGAGACAAATTGGCCGCTGCCCTCGCCAAATAGTCCCATGCCCAGCCCCCTGCCATCAGAGCCGAATCGAAATCCAAATTCAAGTCCGCCATAGTTTGGGTGAGTTTTGGATAACCATTTCTAATTTAAGCATGGGAAAGAATTATAGCAGCTTTATTTGCCCGTCTATTGAGTAAACGCCTAGCCTTGATAGTACACGATATCGTTCCAAATTCATGTCTTGGAAATCCTGCCCCCGTAAAAAAAAAAAAATACGTGCATGATTTCATGCTTGCAATCATTTGATGTAAAGTGATTGGAGATCCCATCCAACGCCGCAAACCACACCCGATAGAGCGGCAAGCTCGAATAAGAAGAAAAAGAAGAAGAAGGTAAAGATAACAAGATAAGAATGTGATGCGTAAAGATTAAAATGTTTTTTTGAATCTTTGAAAATGGCCGATAAAAAGCACCTTTAGGCTCCTGTTGCCTATCCATTTTACTTCAAATGCTGGTACCAGCTCAGCATACAATGCCTCCGAAAGGCGCGCAATTCCTCAGATCCTTGACCAAGTCTTCCACGCTACTAAGGTGGCGGCTCAGAAGTTGCTGCTTCTCCTCCGTAGTCAAAGTTGTTACCCCGTTGCTGTTGGCGCGCTTGCGTCCGTTTCTACCGTCGGCATGAAAAGCGCCAGCGAGCTTCGAAGGACTACGCTGAAACATGGCCGGCACAGACTCTCGCTGGTCGGCACGAGGGATGGAAGGCATTTCGGGCATAAGATAGAAGTAAAGGAACTCGACAAGCTTCAACTTGACTTCACGGGAAGTGGATCGCGATTTGAAGAGGGAGGTGACAGTAAGGAGACCGTCGAGCCCTTCAAACGTTCGTGTGTTATTGGGGGTGTCGATAAGAGCGACGACGAGGGTTAAGAGGGTAGCAGACTGAATCGCTGGGCAGTTATATGGCTCGAGAAGATCTAGTAAGAGCTGCCCAACGGAGAGTACTTTGTAAGTGTTTGTTCAATGTTTCATCATAGGCAGTCTTCAAGGTCGTCCGCTTACATTCATATTCTGCTCTCGTGCAAATAGTGACTTGCTAGGAGGATGCAACAGTGTAACCCCTTGGATAAGATCCAGCGCACTAAGAATCAGCAAATCGTTCTGACCATCGCTGCCTTTGGCCATGAGCCGATCCAATGTGCTAATCAGACGCATAGTAACGTTCCACTCAAACCCTTCCTGCAGCTTGAAGAATTCTCGAAACGCCGGATCTTGAGTGAGTTGAGCAAGGTCTTTACGAGGAGCTCTGCCAGAAGCGTCTTCATCATCTCCAGGCACAGCCGTGGATATAGAAGAAGACCGTCCACGTCCCGAAGAACTATTGGACAAGCAGATTTGCGCCAATAGGCCCTCTACTTGACGCAAGCCCTTGCGGATTTTGGGCCCATCGTAGGAGGAGAGGTTGTCGAAAGCGAGTGACAAGAGAGCTTCCATCGGGAATAAATAGTAACCTCGGTGGCAGCGAAAGCAGTAGATAAGTTGATTTAGTTAAAACAATTGGATCTTTTGCTAAATAAAAAAAAAGGTTTAGTGAAAAGAATTGAAAGTAGTTTCCTAGGTTTTGGGCTCTTTGTTTAGTTGGCGGGGGGAGCTGTTTGAAGCTGGAAGGGGGGAGGGGAAACGAGGGATTCGGGAGAAAAATACACCTGGCAAACTGCTGTCAAGGCGCACGCAAAGGTGTTAAATAAAAACAAAGAAGTAATGGCATTGGAGGGGTATCAAAGGGCGATAGACAATAACAAACGGCATAGAAAGAAGAAGAAGAATAAAAAGAAGATTCAGGGAGAAAGATGAAAGAAATGCTAATTTGTGACAATTTCAAAAGTGACAAACGGAGGCACCAGACGCTCGGGTTAAGCATCCTGTGGATCGGCAGTGCTTGCCATTTCCCCGGCAACCGTACAGACCGAGAAACGGGGAGACCAAGGCTCTACAGGCATGTAGGCTTAAGTTACGCCTCAGTTACAGCGGGATGACAGCTATTAGCTCCACTGTAATAATGGCAAATTAGTGCGCGCAGGGGCCACCTGGCTACTGAAAAAGCCTAGTCGGACCCTGAAATCATTGATACAGTAGTACCGCTGCAAGCCATTAATGAAAACAGCGCCATCAATGTAAGGTAAATATCAATCCCTGGTTTCGGCATGATTCGAGCATCTACTTGTAAGCTAAGCCCATGCATGGCTAGATAGATGGCCAGGTAGTTGTTAGATCATCATACTTTTTTGCTTACAATTGAGATGTTGCTGGTTTTCCATTAGCGTGAAAATTATTTGTATCAAAAGTTAATATTTACTCGCAATTCATCTACTCCAATTGGTGCGAGTATTACCTTTGCTCTTAGTTCACCACCGCCCTGCTGCACCCAATTGATGTCCCAGCGCTTAGACCGATGATTAAGCTTCAATGTGTAACCCCTCACTCTCCCAGCCTTGTACTCAGTCTGACTCTCTAGTTGTTGTTTTATACCAATTACCTTACTTATTCATGGGTTTTGCACTGATTTCTACTTGGTGACTCTTGTCTAACAATAGAAAGAATTATTGAATTTACAATCTTAGTCATCTGCATCTCATCTTTGTGCGTAGGCAGTCGACTTTTGTTTATCTACTATCAAAAGCATTTCTTGATACCGCCCTTGATGCTGCAACTCCACCATCCAAGCTCAGATCAACTACTCCGTGATGCGGTGAGCCTCAGCAATCGCTTAACAACTTGGATTTTTTTTTTTTTTCATAGGATACATACAATTATTGTATGGTCGTCGTCAAACTCTGTATAGAGGAGCTTCAGTCCAGGCAGCAAGATATGATACGGCAAAACGCGTGTCGAACAGGCAGCGTTTCTAATTAATTCGCTCTGTCCAATCCGCAGCTGCGCCTCCCCCCTCCGTCTAAGCTTGTACTTGTATGCTATAGCCCTACAACAAGCTACTCGTACGAGTACTAGTTTGGAACAGCGTTACCTTGGTATGGATGCACTATTAATGATCAACGCCACCCCGCGACCATGTCCGCCTCCATCTAAAAGTCTACGGATTCCTCAGCTGTGGCACGCGCGCCACTATCCCGTACCTACACTACATTAAGGGCAAGAGCTTCCTCCACACATCTCTCTCTCGATGGGAAAGATGCACTCCGACTTCACCGTTTCTCCCAACGCCATCCCTCCGAGAACGTCCAGCAGCGGTTTGCACTCTCAACTCCAGCGCCAGAGCTACGCTTTCGCCAACGCCGTCGGCTCCTCTCTTTCATCTTCCGCATCCGTCTCTGCCGCAGGCCTCGGCCCCCTAATCGAGCTCGAAAACGAAGCCCAGTGGTTAGACCCACGATCTAAGCTAGGGAAGCTCCCAGAACATTTACAAAAGCGACCCTTACAACCTCAACCTCAACTTCAACCTCCTCCACGAAGAAGCAGTAAGAGAGTAAATCGCGGCGTACTCGATATGCAGCACCAAAACAACCCATCAGCGCCTCCTGATGCCTCGCGGTTTGCTCACGAGGACTTTGATTTCAGGAGTCGAGGCACATGGAGCGACGACAAGGAACACGTTGTTAGGGGGCCATTTGATTATGTCGTCAGTCATCCAGGCAAAGATTTTCGTGCCCAGATCATCTCCGCATTCAACGCCTTCCTCAACGTACCTCCCACAAGCCTCGAAATCATCACCAAAGTTGTTGGTATGCTTCATGAAGCTTCTCTCCTCGTAGACGACGTCCAAGATTCGTCCGAGCTCCGTCGTGGCTTCCCCGTCGCCCATAATATCTTCGGCGTAGCCCAGACCATCAATTCCGCCAACTACATATACTTTGCCGCTTTGCAAGAGCTTATCAAGCTTGGCAACCAACAAGTCATCCCCCTATTCGCGGAAGAGCTTATCAACTTACATCGCGGCCAAGGCATGGACCTGTTCTGGAGAGATACTCTCACTTGCCCCACAGAGGATGACTATCTTGAGATGGTGGGCAACAAGACTGGTGGTCTGTTCCGCCTCGGTATCAAGCTGATGCAGGCCGAATCAAGCTCCACCATTGACTGCGTGCCCCTCATCGACATTATTGGGCTCATCTTCCAAATCCGTGATGACTACATGAACCTCTCTTCAAGCGAATACAGCCACAACAAGGGCATGTGCGAAGACCTGACGGAAGGCAAATTCTCCTTCCCCGTCATCCATAGCATCCGCGCCGACCCCGTCGACCTTCAGCTAATCAGCATACTCAAACAAAAGACTACAGACGTGCAGGTTAAGCGCTACGCTGTCTCCTTCATGGAATCCAAGGGCAGTTTCGATTATACTCGCCAGGTGGTCAAGACGCTTATCGAAAGAGCGCGCAAAATGGTCGAGCAGTTGGACGATGAGTCTGGTAGAGCAGCAGGCATACACAAAATCTTGGATAAGATGGCCATATCATCATGAGATGAGACGGGGAAATGAGCCCAAGTCAGCAGGGGTTTTATGACATACATAATTTAATTTAGGGAATGGCTATAATGCATAGCGAAAGTCGCCAGCAAGGTTATGGATTTGTTTTATTTTTATTATTTTATTTATTTGTGGTATAGGTTTGGAAATACGCGTTTACTAGCGGCATAGCCTTTTTTTTTTTTTTTTTTTTTTTTTTTTTTTTTTTTTTTTTTTTTTTTTTTGGACGCAGTCAGCGACAGTGCCAGCATGTATGATAACCTCATCGTGCATACGGACTACGGCAAATTTGAATACTATCATACTATACAAACTCTAGCTCACCCATAATTCCCGTGCTAATTTGATGATATAGGTATACACCAATTTGAGAACTCCGCTGAGGACTTTTGACCTCCCGATATGATGAAAACACCAAAAAAAAAAAAATTGAAAATTAACAAAAGAAAATAAAAATGAAATGCAAAAATAGAAAGGCCCACCCCTCAAAATATACTCAAGGTATCATGATCCAGATACAGCCGCAGATACTTTCCTCTTTACTAGCCTCACCCACCTCCTCCGTCTCCATTCCCCCTTCTTACCTGTTCCATCCTCGCCCTCTTCCCAGCTCATATGCGGCATTGACACGGCCCTAACATTCCCCTTTTCGGGATGATCGACTACGCCGGTGCGTTCTTCACGTTCGTTGTATATATCGTATACCCACCGCTCTCCTTCTGTTTCAACCTCAACTCCCGTGATGATGCGCTCTTCGACCCAGTCTCTGCTCCATAGATCCAAAGCCCACTTCTTCTCGCTCCACTCCCATCCATCGGGTGGCATGACGTCCTCAAAGAAGCGCGTGCCACGTGGTCGCTCGCCAGCGATGCGAGGATGAGACAGCGGATCGTAGGGCGATGGACAGAAGAGCCAGGGTTCCCATTCGCCAGCTCCAGATGCTTTTTGTAATTCAAAGATTTCCACTTCGCGGGCCTCGGGGGCCGAATCAAGGATGACATCGGTAGCGATCCAGTCATCCATCCAGGTTTTGGCTTTTTCTTCTCTTGGTTGGATGTGCTCTTCGCGAGTGGCGGCCAGCAAGCGAGAGACTGCCGGGTGTCCCGAACCGATGGCGGCCCATCCACCGATGAGGAAGACAAATCTCCACGGGATCATGTGTGCCGCAATGGTCATGAAGACACCCGCAACGAAGAGGAAGAGGAACACGGCCGAGGATAGCGCCTCGTTGCTGAAGTTGCTAATGGGCACCAGCAATGCTACCACCATATCGTGCCCCTGCGTAAAATCATCCATGCAGTTCTGCAAGTCTCCCATATTTCGAAAGAAATCTTTACTCAGCTCCTTTGCTGGCCGCACTGTCGCTGCTGGTGCCAGTGGAGGTCCCCTTGGGGAATAGCCCATGCTCTGTTCACTCGATAATGTGCCCTTTGGTGGCGCCGGATGCCGTGCTAGGAATCCTGGAATGAATGCGCCCAGCAGTATAGCAACGATGGGTAGAACGGAAAGCAGATATGGGTCGAGACAAACGAAAGTGTAGGCAGCGAGTAAAGACAGCGTGTGCGAGGGCTTGCGCCACATTAGTATGCGGGTCATTCGAGCCTGAAACTTGAAGACGACGCCTATGCGAGCATTGAATCGGCGAAAGTTATTTGACATGGTAGTGAGGTTAAATCCAGGCCGTTGCGGAAAGGCCGCATCGCCAGCCGATATGGAGACATCGTGACCAGTGCTTTCGTCTGTAGGGATGACTTGTGCAAGCAGTCTATCCACACCAATGTCATTAGCATTACTCCCTTTCTCTTTCAACAAGTTTCACTTTTTTTTAGTATGGAGGCATAGCGGTGTCTGTACTAACTTCTCTACTAAGCGATCCTGGATATTTGCCTTCTCCCGGAGTGCTGCAAGACCGTTTCGCAAGCCGGATCGTTGAGGCGATGTCGTTGATGGGTCTAGATCTGAGGGCGCCTTTCGCTCGGGCGGTCGTTCTGGTGATTCATCGCGACGAGCTGCTAGTAATTCTACTGTGTAATCATCCATGGCATGTGAGGTGCCAGCCAGCGCCGTCACTTTCAATATACTCTCATATCCTTGGCGATAATGGTAGTGGGGGGATAGTTGATGGCAACAGTTAACAAGGAGAGGTTGAGGTTAAGCTTAGTTAGCATGTGACGCGAATCGCAAGCGATGATCTCACTTGTGGCGCTGCGGCGCCACAAAAGCAGTTTTGATTCATCCAGCCAATTCTCAATTCTGGGGAACGTGAAAGCGCTAGCCAGCGGCAGCTAAAAAGAAGCTCGCCCAATATAAATGCAATATAAGACAACCAATACAACCTCGCAATTGGACAAAATGTATTTTTTCCCCTAAATAGCACTGCCTGTTTTACAAATTGATTTTAAAGATGAGGGAAAGTCTATACGCGGAGTACAAAAGCATGATTATGGAGTAGAGTAGGTATTCTTGACGGCAAGATGCATAAAAGTACATAACTACTTGTATCTATCGTGACAATGGACCCCAATCACAGCTGCTGCGAGTTCAGTATAATATCATGACCTTCATGTATGTAGGAAGTAATATGGAGTGCTGTAACACAAGTATTTGTATAGTATTTATGGAGCTAGCCCCCTGCAATATGACCAACCTAAGGCGGTCTAACTCTCACCGTATGGAGCCATGGTGTGCCCACGACAGTTTTGGGCCCAGCAGATAAAAAAGCTGACAGTTGCTATGCTCCATCAGAGACATACGTGGCGAATCGCTGTCATGAAGGCGCAGTCCCCCGCAGACAGACAGAAGACTTTTGATGCCCAGACGGATGCTTACTATGTGTAGCAACAAAATTCGATACTCGAAATCCAGATACGTTTATAACGTACAACCAAGTTTACATCCAACCTATATAACAACTTCGAAGTGGTAGCTAACCTACACTCATGTGCTAGATGGCGGTGGAAGTTTACTATCATAATTGTAGACCAATTGAACAACAGAAACAAGAGACGACGGCCGCAGCTTAGCGTGAAGCTTTTCATCGAGACTAACAAGAAGAAATATAGCAGCCCAATGAGGTCCATCAAGAGCCCAAATAATACCCAACGATGGAGAAGATGCATATCAGAGTAACCACAGCTTGAGAGCTTCCATACTAGGTACGAAGTACGACCATAACTATACCCTGTTCCTGCAGGCTCTAACATGGCCAACCAATCATTCAACCATTGTGCAAGTTCTGAGAAGGTTTCAATGGTGCGTTAGGTATGGTAAGTCGAGCACTGGTAATACTACTACTACTACTACTACTACTACTACCACTACTAGTAAATAGCTTTGGCTCTCAAAGTCGGAGATGCGGTCACACACAAAGGCCATTTCCAAAACGGGACATACATCTGGAGTCGATCCATGCGGCGGCAGTTGAAGCAGCAACAGCAGCAGCAACCAAGCAAGCATACCCGTAACTTGTACATAAAGTACTCCATAGTATCTCGTAGCAGCAGCAGTAGCATCATGTAAGGATAATAAGCGAAACCCTCATTAAATACGTGGACAAATCTGAGTCGGTAAAAGACAAAATGTACGCCATACCAGAATACGTACATGTACATGACAAATAACGGAACAATGGTTGATGAACCGCATGATCTGCGCGTGACGCAGATGACATTATCAACCAGGCAGATACAATGGAATAATAATTAAACAGCTATCTACAAGTATGAGATATTAATTTTCCTTTAATTCTAAATAGTAAACTCCATCTCACATCTCATTTGGGAGGCTTTATTTATTCGTATTACATTACTCTCTGTAGTAGTACTCGTATGAATGTACTCCGTAGATTGTGGCTATATATGATGGAGGAGGCTGGAGTGTGGAGAAAGCCAATGGATACGCGAGATAAAAAGAGATAAATAAAAAGGAAGAAAAACCCGCCCGGCATTCTCCTTTTTTAGTGCCACTAGAAATTTATATCGTCATGGGTACTTCGTACTTATCTTACCTCACCTGTACGGAGTACCTACAAGTAATGCCTTCGTACAGTGAGGGGGGGGGGGGGTTTCGCGTGGATGCCAATTAAGGCAGTACCCGCTTTCACAATTCGCATAAAAAATAATTCGAAAATAAAAAATAAAATGAAATAAAATATTCCCCAACAAAAAAAGTGTAAGATGAGAGTGAGAAAAAAAAATTAAAGAGAGGATGAGAGCAAAGGGCTTGGTGTCTTGGCGAACCGTCAAATCTCCCCCATGTGTTTTTGTTTTCCTCTGATTGGGAAAATGGCTGGGGTTGTTGATGATTGAACAAGGGGAGTGATATTAAGCAGATCGTATAGTGAAATAATTGTAAGATGGACGGAGCTGAATATAGACAGAGACTTGTTTCACGCCCTTCATCCTAGAGTCCTTGTTTATTATACCTAATTATAATATGAATTTGATGTTTGAGCAAGGTCATTAGATGAATGTTGGGTACCTTCAAGTTATTACCTTAGTAGTAGTAGTAGTAGTAGTAGTAGTAGTAGTAGTAGTAGGTAGCTTGATATTATGGAGTACGTACTCTGTACTTCCAATGGAGTTTGTTTGAGTCGCATTGACTTTTTTATAAAAATACTACTAAGTATGTAGCAGCCGCCACTCATTTACCCCAAAATCCCAATCCCAACTAGAATATAGAAAAAAAAAGAAAGATAACTGCCCTGGAAGTGTGTATTTTAGGCGCGGCACTAATTGGAATGAATCTTGTCAAAGCAACGGTCTCTCTTGTACCAGTACCTCTGTTGGCTGTTTCTTCCCCTCGCGCCACAGCCTTTTCTGTGCGCACGGCCTCACGCGCGATCCACATCACGAGGTACCGGAACCTCCCCACCCACACTCTTCTGGTTGCCCGTCCAAGCACTAACCGCTAAGTGGCTACCGCGACTCAGCACCCCTAGACCGACCTTTATAGCAGCCCGTGTGAAGCACAACAGTGCAGGTAGGCAGTGGCATTTGCCTGGAGATCCAAAGGTTGTAGGTGGTGGTAGTACTACTTCTCCGTAGTGCGATGGTAGCACGAGCGTTCCTTGGTAGGTAAGGTAGGGGCCCTGTCGATGTCCCAAAGACCACTAGAAGTGTGCAACCCCCGATTCTCGCCAAAACACATAACGACTAGGACTCTCGTTCTCAAAGCTGCCCCTTTCGTTTTTTTTTCTTCCCCCTTCGCTTCATTCATCGCCTTCGGCGTCCATATTCTCTGGGAGGCAGGCTGCTGCCGTTGGCGTTCTCGTGAGCCTTCAACTAGACCCGCGCTTGCCTCGCAGACAGACCCGAAACCCCCCCCCAGAGCCTCCAAGTTACCAAACAAATTTCCAAGTCCTTGGTCGGAATGAGGTAGCCATTCGAATGCACTCAGCTCCCTGACCGGACTGAGGCTTTGACGCTCCTCTCACAGCGAACGACCCTCTTTGTGTGTGCTTAGACGCCAACCACGCAGCTGCACACCTGCATCGCCGTTCCCACTCGCGAGGCGCTGTTTACTCTATGACATTAAAGCACAAGGCGCCTGCTGGGCCTCGACCAGCAAACACGTCTCCTCGCCTGTAAGATTTCAATTCCTGCCGGGGACCTTTCTATCTTCTCTTTTGGGAAGAGAAGAAAAAAAAAAAAACCAAGAAATGGAAAAAATAGAAAGAAGAAAATAAAATAAAATAAAATAAAAAGAGTCAGCGCTGACCTGATGCCATGGCAACTACAGAACCTATACTAGATCATCTAGTCGTGTACCGACGGCGTCCTCGAGGAGCACCAGTTCGGTATCTAATTCTCCAATGCTCAGCACTACTTCTTCCAACAACCACTCGCACTTTTCCTTTGGTCGAAATGGAGAGGCAAGACAGACAGATAAATCCATCACCAGCTCTTACGATTTTCTACCCTCTGTGAGCTTCGACGACCTTCATACTAGCATCGAATCGGCATCTGGCAGCGGTTTCAAGCGGAACAAATATCCTTCGCCGGCAGCGTCACGTAGTGATCTCGAGTCTTCATTAAGCACGGCCGACAGAAGAATGTCCGACAAGTCGGCGGTCAACCCCAATGGCAGTGCCGCGCGCGTGGGTATTTCGGCCTCGTCCTCTCGAACTGCACGATCAGGGTCTATACTTCACAGGCCAAGCGCGTCGAGACAAAATAGTGCCTCGTCCATTTCAACAACGTCTGGTTCCATCGATGCCTCTACAGCGACTATTGGAGTGCGCACTCGCCGCCAGAACCAGTATCCGCCAGTTTCTGGTACCAATGTTGCTGCAAAACCCCCTCGCAAATCTATTGGCCCTGGCGTCGTTGCCGACGCGGAAACAGTGACGCGGAGCGCCTCAAAACGACGCCCCAGCCTCTTCTCCGAGAGAACCAGTGATATAACCAGAATTTCCCTTGACAGTGGCGCAGATACTACCCGCAATTTCACCACTGCCAGAAGCGTCAAAGCAAAATCCGTGCAGCCCTCTCCAATGGTTAGCCAAACAAATATATTAGCCGGTACTTCGCTCACTCCAGAGCAACATCGAACGTCCAAGACTGCTCCCAAATCACCGCTCCCTGGAGGGTTGGGACTGACGCCATCTTCGGGACGGCGTGCATCTATCATGCCTACAGGCCATGCCTCCCATGCTACCGGGCTAGGCGCCCGAACTATAAGCCCAACTGATACTAGAAGAATGAAGCGAATGTCCATGATGCCACAGTCTATGAGTTTAAACCAAGTTTCGAATGTACCACCACCCCCACCGGTTTCGATGGAAACACGAGCCGCCTCTAGATCACCCTCAATGATTCCCAGGAAGGCATCTGCTACGCCTTCGTCGTCTCGGACAACGCCTGATATTAGCCGAAAGTCTTACAGCTCGGGCCTTTCTGTCGGCTCTACTGTTAGCTTTAACACTGTGAGAACTTCAACCGGCTCTTTACAGCCGCGTCTGTCACAGTCATCCTCTGTATCTCGACTGCCTGCTCCTAAACATACAACCGCCCACGGTTCTTTGCCCTCGGGAGATGAAGAGGATGTTCCTCCCGTCCCTGCAATTCCGAAAGCATACGAGTCTCCAAAGGATACCCCAGCTGAAACGTACTTTTTGGCCAAGAAGAAGTCCAGCCTTGGCACTCTCGACAGCATAAGTATCAACCTTAGCAATCACTCCGGTAATAGCGTTTCGATGCCAACTCAAATGGAAGCCGTCAAACTACAGCGTAAGCCAAGCGTTAAAACAACGCCGTATACGCATACGATGCCAAGGAATGATGAAAAGAAAAAGGCTCAGAATAAGAAGAGTTTAGAGCCCCTTCGGCTGCCACCGATAAGTCTTGGTCCGTTAAACCTACCTACGTCAGCCAAAGTCGCTGCGCTGCAGGAACAGGGCAGCAACATCGAGCGAAGTATGAGCCCCCCAGCCTCACGAAAACTTCCAAAGACACCAACAACGCCGATGACTGCGTCAAAAAGCTCCTTTTTTGCAAAGTCTCACTATGACGAAATCACGGATCCATTGCCACCCCTGAGAAGCAGCACTTCACAGCATCGGTCTCGTCGCAGAACTCCGACTCCACCGGACGCAAGCTCTTCCTCAGAATCTTCTCTCGTCTTCAAAGACCTGGAGGCTAAATCTAACATGTCACCGTTTCTGTCATCTTCGCTTCCTAAAGGCAGCACCACACAGGGATACTTGAAGCGTTCCAAGACTGGTGCTGATCAATCCCATGTAAATCGATCTCTATTTGAGGAAAAGACTCCTCAAAAACCTGCTGGACCACGCCAACCAAACACAGACAAGCCGGTTCCCAAGTCTCCTCCTCCAGCTCCACCTACTGAACAACCCCAGACACCGTCTTCAATGAGTACACTAAGAAGAAAGCTTAGTTTGTCTTGGAAAAAGGGCAACTCAAAGGGGGGCATTGTTCCGCCACAAGATGTTGCAGACAAAGCGTACAGTTCAAAACAGGAGAGTGTACCTGCTCCCCGTATACCCGCATCTGCAACCTTAAACTCCCTCCCAACCGCAAAGCAGTCTAGCCAGAACGCATCGGTTACCCAAACACTTCTTTCAGAGTCAAAGAGAAGAAAGAGCTCCGCTACCAGCTTGAATAATAATTACGCTGCCCACGATAGAACAAAGAGCGATCCTTGGAACGCTAAAAAGGATCTACCTACCACTGCTGACACCACGGCTATGCCCGGAGCTCGCCATCCTTCAGTTATGGCTAAACTCATGAGACCAAAAACTTCTTCTAGCGCTGTGTCAAGTTCGACCTCTTACACTGCCGAGATTGACAAGGACGATATGATAGCAGAAGAGGAAATGCGCAAGTTAGGTTCTCGACGCAAGGAGACAGAAATTGCAGCCAGGACCCTTGATGCTTTGAAGAAAAGAGCTTCGCCCAAGGAGCGAGTCGGTCCTCACGAGGCAATTCGTATCGCTATGTTAAACATTTATGAACGGGGCGAAATTATCGATTACAATGATGTATATTTCTGTGGCACTCAAAACGCCAACAAGGTGGTTGGCGATCTGTCGTCGGATGCGCCAAACTTTGGCTATGATGATGACCGGGGAGATTATTCAATTGTAATTGGTGATCACCTTGCTTATCGTTATGAGGTCATTGATGTTCTTGGAAAGGGAAGCTTTGGACAAGTCGTTCGATGCATCGACCATAAACTCGGAGTTCTCGTTGCTGTCAAGATCATCAGAAATAAGAAAAGGTTTCACCAGCAAGCTCTTGTTGAAGTCAATATCTTACAAAAGCTTCGCGAGTGGGTGAGTACAAGCTTCTAAGATATGCTTTTGTCCTAGTGATGGTGAATTGAAACTGACTAACGGAATTTCTCTTTTTTTTTTTTGTAGGATCCTCATAATAGGCACAGCATGGTAAACTTTACTCAAAGCTTCTACTTCCGCGGTCATCTTTGCATATCTACGGAGCTTTTGGACATGAACCTCTACGAATTTATCAAGGCCCATTCCTTCAGAGGGTTCTCTTTGCGAATTATCCGGCGCTTCACTAAACAGATTCTCAGCTCTCTTATCATTTTGAAGCAGAAGAAGGTAATCCACTGCGATCTTAAGCCGGAGAATATTCTGTTGCGTCATCCGCTTCACGCTGAAATCAAGGTCATCGATTTTGGTTCCAGCTGTTTTGAGAGCGAGAAAGTCTATACCTACATTCAATCGCGATTCTATCGGTCACCTGAAGTGATACTGGGCATGACATATGGTTTACCGATTGATATGTGGAGTGTGGGCTGCATCCTCGCCGAGTTGTATACTGGTGTTCCCATTTTCCCTGGCGAAAATGAGCAGGAACAGTTAGCCTGTATTATGGAGGTTTTTGGTCCTCCCGAGAAGCACCTCATCGAGAAGAGCACAAGAAAGAAGCTCTTTTTCGACTCCATGGGTAAGCCCCGACTGACAGTCTCGTCCAAAGGCCGCAGACGACGCCCCTCTTCGAAGACTTTGCAGCAAGTCTTGAAATGCGATGATGATGCATTCCTTGATTTTGTTGCCCGATGTCTGAGATGGGACCCGGATCGGCGCCTCAAACCTGAGGATGCCATCAGGCATGAATTTATCACTGGGATAAAAGTGCCCACCCCCATTCCCCGCCTACCGATGCGTGAAGCATCAGCATCCCCGGTGAAGCGCCATAATACCATATCGGTGTCTCGTCCTCTACCTGATCCGCCTGGCATCTCCGGAAAGATGCACGTGAATGCTAGCCCCGGTAAACCAATCCCCAGCTCTACCCGTAGAGCGTCAGGGGCCACGGCAGCTACGACAGCAAGTCTAAACAGACGCACAAGTGCTGGGACAATGGGCGGAGGATTAACGGGCCTGACTGCCACATCGAGTACCAGTAGCTTGCCGCGGGTTGCAGGCCGCATGGTGAGTGGAAATCGGGATATCGCTGCCGCGGGCGCAACTGCGGCTATGAGTCGACGAGCTTAGAAGTCGTTTTTACGCGACTCGAAAAGTGTACGAACAATAACATATTGGGAGTTTAGAGGGTCATTAGCATTTTACTTTGATGATCACCATGACTCATTGGTTATTCGCTGCTGATTTTTTTTTTTTTTCCTTTTTTTCCTTTTTTCTTTTCCTTTTTATTTTCTTTGCATTAGGACTGGAAGAGGTAATACAAACAGTCTTGTTCTTTCAACCAACTAGACGAGCTACGGCCATAGTCTCGGCCATCTGCCTATATAAGGGGCTAGACTTTGAAATGAAGGAGAGGGGAGAAAAAGGGGGGGGAAAGGGGGGGGGGGGGGAGAGAACAGGGTGACGGGGAAGACATTTGGTTTTCGTAGCTCACGCGAGATTTGGTTGGTCGAGGGGAGTGAGTGTATTGCGAAATAAAACAAAGGGAGACATGAGCTTGTCTAGTCTAGCGTTATTACATGCTTGCTTGCAAGGTTGGCGCTCCAAGGTGTATATTTTTGTTTAAACTGTTTTGTCTCCATTGTGTGGTTTTTTCCTATTCGTTACTTCTTTCTTGAAGGCCTCATACACCAATTTCAAAGATGAAACGACAAAGCAAGGGAAAGGGGGAGGGCGTAAAGTAAGGTAACCTGTAGGCTGAAAGACCAGCCCTATTCTTTGTATGCATGTGAACTTTTGTTTTGGCTTTTTTTTTTTTTTTAACAAGTAGGGAGGGGGGGGGGTTTGGTTTTGGATTTTTTTTTTTTTTTCCCTTCTCTTTTCTGTCTGGCGTGCATCACACATCCCCTTTTTTCTCTTTTCTTTTCGGGTTTTCTTTTCTGTTATTTATTTTATTTATTTTTCGGAACTGCTGCTCCGGAAGCTACGCATGGGGTTATGATATTAAGATAGAAGCTAGAAGATGAAGAAAGAGAAAAATAGGGGGAGTTTTTTTTTTTTTTTTTTTATTATGGTTTCAAAAAGAAATAAGGTGCCGAGAAATTAAAATACAAGTCCCAAGTTGTCGTGTGACAGACAGACAACTGATGAGTTTCGTCAAGGGGAGACTGACTTAAACTTAAACTCGCTCTATGACGAAACTGTAGATAATGTTCATTTCAAGGAATTCAATATTTACTTTACAATTGTTGATTGATAATTAAATCTTGACCTCACACACACACACACACACACACACACACACACACCCCGCCTTCCGCCCTCCCCTCCCTTGCTACGTTCAAGATAAAGGGGTCAATCTAGCTTAAAGAAGAGAATGATGTAAGTAGTATGGCTCTATTACTATGATGACTATTTCAATGATGCTGGATTATTACATGCATTTGAATAAAAAAGACCAATCAAGAAGTTGATACTACTTATTATCATAGTCAAGTCGTCGTGGAAAGCAGTCTAGATACAGAGGGAGGAAGAGAGGCGGGTGAGGGAAGAGAACTTGTTTCTCTGACAAATTGTGAAAAGCAGATGATGATATAACAAAAGGTAGTCTAGAGAAGGAAAAGCAAGTCTGCATGTCCATCATATGAGGCCTCCTCTTTATCATTGTAGTTGGATTCACAGCAAGCTCTTTTGTGTAAGACGGGTGATGGAGATAGATGTGGTCGATCTGGATGAGGAACGCCGTGCCCCTCTTCTTCCCCCCGGGCAAAGCTAATCTTGGCGACGAGAAGCGAACAAGGAAACACAAAAAGAAAGGAAAAAAAGAAAGAAAGAAAGAAAGAAAGAAAGAGAAAAAATACTAATAAAGTTATGGCCAACTTGGGTGATAGCTTCGGTGAATTTAATTTTAGTTTACCTGGTGGAGATGGAAGGTATGCATATGATGGCCATTGTTTCAGAGTTTAGATGTGCGAGGCGCAAGGGCATCGAGTAAAGGGGGGGGGGGGGGGTGTAGACGCGCTGTTCCTTGGTTCAGAATAGGCGCCCAAGATTGGAATCAACACAGCAAGATGATCGAATTTCGGGAGCTAAGGATCTAAAACTTGTCATCTTCAAACAACGATGCTGATGTGCAGAGGTGGAAGAAACATCATGGTTCAATTGTGGGCTGTGGATGCTGGCTGAGCCACGGTTCTTTAGTTTGAACGGCAGTTAGTCAGTCGCTTGAAGTAGGAAAATCATACAACGATAATTGAACCCCCAAAAAAGGATGCCAACCCAAGTTGGGAGATATCTTTCATAGGGCATGAGGCTCATTTGTCTCCTAAAAAAGCCATGGATCTACCAGAGCATAGGCAGAACATGGGATGAGAAGAATACATAGTGCAAAAGGGGGGAGTGGGTGTGTATTGAAGAAATCCATGATGCGGGAAGGCGGGTTCTGTTTTCGCTGCAGCAAAAGGGAGGGCGTGGCTAGGGAGCGTGGCCCCAAGCACAAGAGAGTTGCTTGTATCGCAGGTCAAAATGTAAAAATACCGGCAAGGACCGCCTTGTACAGATACCCAAATATCATGAGCCGCTAGGAGTAAGTACTTGCTGTACGTACAGTACGTTGCCCGATGAGCAAGAACAGCGATCGGCTTTGCTGACCAAACATGGAGGCGGAAAATCAGGTAATGGTCGCTTTACAAATGCTGGGAATTTGATTTCTCCTCTAGCTTCACTGTAACCTCAGGTGCTAGTAGGAATAGTCAGCATCCTAACTAGTGCGGAGACCAGCGGCTGCCTGGCGAACTGAGCAGCGGAGCAGCGGAGATGGAGGGCTACTTTTCAAAAAGAATGATGCTGAAAACGAAGCTGCTAGCAACATTTGCTGACGCCTTAAAGGTAAAGCCATAACATTTGCAATCCTTCGTGCTTCGTGCCTATTTGGTTCGTGTGGTAGTCGACGTCCATCGACAGGCATTTGGGGTAAAAGAAGTGGCGTGTGATGTCAAATAGAGTTGGAATCAACGAGTCACTCCGGCACGCACTAGAAGGGGTATCGGAGCCCGCGAAATACATCACGAACTATTTGACGATCTCGCCGTTCTGTTTCGCTGCCGTTTTGTTTTGGCGTGCCCGGCAACTCCGGGGCGGATGCCGGATGCGGACATGGACGGGCGACCGGGGGTGAAGAAAAGCGGGCCTACCAACAAGCCACTATGAGAGGCGCAGCGAAGATGGAGCGCGTCGACCGCCATCTCTTGGTGGGATTGCTGGTCACTGCTGATGCTGCTCTTTGACCTAGCCGACATACCAGCACTTGTGTTGAAAGGATAACTGATCAATTGACAGAGGCGTGTGCAGAAATACTGGGAGCAGTAACGCCAGGAATATCGTAGAAGAGAAGCTACATATTAGGGGGCCCTTTTGCTTTTGATAGTTAGTGCGGGCAGGGGGGAGAACCGGCATGAGGTTGATGACGCCGCACCAGTTGATAGAGTCACGCGCGGAGACCTTCGGGAGCAGGGCTGGTCGCCGAAGAATACTGTACAGATTGTAAATGGCTAGTGGTGGGTTCCATGAGGTCATATGCGCGCGTTATTGCTTGCAAGGTGAGAGCGATAGCTGTAATGAAAGAAAAGGCAGATGGCGCTATTCTGCTTCATTATACCTAGTACTTGAAGCTCGTGATGTTCGTTTTTTGAAAGGTCGGCTGAGGGTGACGAAGAGCGGTACTTGCTAAGATAAGCCCACCGTTAGCAATATCATCAATATAGCAATGAGAGAAGGTAAGGCCTGAGGCTGGCTGATCGAATCTGGCTCGTCTTCTGTTCAGTGATCTATCTAGCCAGCCGGCTCACCCCGCTCTTGGTCGCCGACTGATCATGTATCATGTACGTTCCGGTCCAAATTTGCACCGACACCGACGCCGACTTTGCTGTATATCGTAAGAGAACCATGCCATTTGACTCTCTAGGGTTCCTCGGCTCCCTCTCTTCCCCACCAATGAACAGCTTGAAGCGCGTCTGTCGCTTAATGGCATGCTAGTAATACTCTCAAACATACTTTGTGCTTAGCACAAAGCGTACATTCAGCCCTTAGCATCGTGTTGTTCCGATCGACTATTGGAATAGAAGCGAGCTGATGGCTGACAGTATCGGACCAGCTCACCCGTCGAGCTCCACTATCAAATCGACCCTAATTCGTTCCCGAGACATTGTCTTAAAAAGTGAGAGGAAGTTTTAGAGTAGAAATCGTACGAAGCTCCTCCAGACAGCCTAGAGAAATTGATCTACGGCATTGGAACGGAGCAGAGAAAACTGCTTCTATTGTGCCATGTCATTTTATGATATTCGGTTTTTTTTTTTTTCCTCTCTCTCTTCTCTTTTTTCCCCTCCATTTTTTTTTCCCTCTCCAAAAGCGTTCGTCTAGTTACCGTAGAGTTGATAACTAGTCCCGAAACCTATTTCAGGAACTATTTTTACTCGTATACTCTGTACTAGCCTGTGCCGATTTCCATGGCGCTACTCGTACGCCAAGCAGGCATTGTCGAGGATGAGCAGCATCAGATGGAAATCCGCGTAGGGAAAAGCGCGCTTCGCAGAAAGGGGGGAGGCCCCAGCAGACTGGGACGGGTAGGAAATATTAAGGTAGGAGCCAAAGTGGAAGATAAGACGGAAGGGAGGGTAGTGATACCAAGGCCTTGGGTTTAACCCAAGAGACGATCTATTAGTGTGATTCCTATATTTGGCAACAATCTTACGGGGTCCCCTGTCAATCTCTTGTAGCCAAATTCGTCATCCGTGCGACCGCTGCCCGATCGCCGCCATTGGTGATTACGGCAGATCTCGAAATACTGCATGCTGCGGAATGTATTATGAAACTCGCTCTTCTTCATAGTTGGTAACCAGGTGGATAGAAGTGCAGTACTTTGCTACTCTAAGGATCGCTCTTCGCGGCCCTATTACCGAAATTCATCACTTTTGCAGGTGACCGAACGCCAAATTAGTCATATGCCTCACGTGTAATGTATGAGTCTTGAGCTGCCGTATCATCGCCTCTCACGGCCCCCAAAAGCATGTCTAAGACAAGGCAGCAGAACCTACAAGCTTGTGCGCTATTCTCAGCCAGAGCGCAATGGTGGTGGTGGTGGTGGTGTCTGTAGACTAATACTACCTACCTTAGTACGGTCGTGGGGTAGTGGTGGTGGTGTAGGTAAAAACAACATTTCAAGTCCCTGGTGTAATAGTACGATGGACCCTAAATCCCTGGGGGCGTAAATTCGTTGGCGTGGAAAGAAAAGAAAAAGAAAATAGGCTTTCCACATTAACTTGAGTGCGTGCAAGCTTGCTTAGCCCTTACTGAGTCGTGCCGCGGCTGCTGGTTAGGCGTGCAAGGGAAACACGTGAGATTTTGGATGTAGGCTGCCTCCGCATTTTACGGCTGCGTGCGCCCTGTTCTCGACCCGTACCTTTTCGGGGTGGTTTGTGATAAT